>QVRM01003209.1:20000-47149 GCA_003439945.1 Dermanyssus gallinae | reverse complement strand
TGCCCAAAATCAAGTTTTTAGAACATAAACAAGCACACCAGCATCGATACAAAAACAGAGGAACAAACGCTTTTTCTTGTGCTGGGCTTCTTCCGGAGGATCAATCGAGTTTGCAAGCTAACGCTTTCGCGAGCCTGCTTCTCAATAGACCACAAGTCGAACATGTAGTGTAAAATGTTCGTATTCGAAATTTTGATAAAGTCTTGTATTTGGTAAACATTTAAAACACTAAACCTTTTTATAGAAATTCGTTTTTGTTTTGGTTTTTAAATAAAACATTACATTTGATCTATTTTGATCATATGAAAAGCAATTGATAAAATACCTGTTGATTATTAACATACATATTGTTTATTTCACAATAACTTTGCATTTCAAGATGGTTCATAATTACCATACAATCGCCATTATATACAATTTAAACACCTCAGCGACCGTTCCACCGGGTGAAAAAGTGCAAAGGCCGCCGATGCGTCTGCCAGCACGCATATATATATATATATATATATATGTATATGTCTTTCAATTTCAAACGTGGTTTATTCACGGAACTGCATTTCACAACAAATTTTAAGTTCTCGTAAAATAAAAATGGTTGAAAAAAAAACTATATATATATATATATGTATATATGTATATATATATATACTATAACTTTAGTTGCAGTGTACATTGGATATTGTGCGAAATCACATTCTCCACAAAATCTACACACGCACTTTTCGACCTCTGCTCTTCTATTTGTCCGAGCAAAACGCTGGTCCGTCCGTATAGGTATTGAACCCAAACGTCTCTCTCTATATACTGCAAGTACAGTCCCACTAAGCGGTGGTCCCTGTAGGGCGAAATCCTCTGCAAGGGCTCGTTCGGGGCGTAGTTCAAGCGCAAATGTAGCAGATGCGTTCTTGGCTTGACCTAGCACGCGGTGAATATAAAATGCCTTAAATCGGTCTAGTCTTTTCAGACCGCTAATAGTAGAAAGCGGTGCTATTGCAGAAATACCGAAGCGCGTAAAAAGTATAATTTTCAGCCTGAATTTATTTAGCGCTGTCTTCAAGTTGATCTCTTGAAGTTCACCGTGAAGCATGACAGAAGTTGCTGTTGCCCTGGCTAGTATTAGTTCGACATGTCTGCTAAAAGAGAGTCGTGGTGTCAATGTAATGCCGAGTCAAGGAAAGTGGCTGACGATTTCTAATGCAGTGCCATTCATTTTGATGCGGTGATCGGCTGCCGCGTAAGCTTTTGTTTTAGTTGTCTTGATTTTTGGCCTGCTTTCTTTGCACCAATTGGCTGTCTTATTCAGTCCCGGACAAGGTTGTACACTGATGCAATATAAATTACTTCGGCGACCTTGTTCCACATAAGCTAGGCGACAGCATCTTTGATTGATCGCCCGAGAAGGAATCCGTGTTGCTCAACGAGTAGCTTTTCTTTAGCGCTGCTATATAACCTTGACACTACGAGTGATGTAAGTACTTTGTACAGAGTGCAACTCAGTGCGATTCCTCGGTAATTCGTCGGGTTAATAGAGTCTCCCTTTCGCTTATAGATTGGGTTCATGAAAATCTTTTCTCCACTCTTCAGGTATCTTACCTTGGTCGAGGCAATTATTGTAAAGATTTCTTAAGACTGGACAGATAGTATTGAGGCTTAACCTTGAGTGTTCATAGAATATACAGTCTGGTCCTGCAGATTCATTGTTTTTCTTCGTCTTGATTGCTGGCATAACTTCGGCTTCTTAGTAAAAATTGTAAACTCTCTTGAGTAGCCCATGTCGGGCAGTGTCATCTCCCTCGTTAGTAGATTTGTAAAGTGTGTGTTGTCACTCGTCGTCGTTAATTAACGGGTTAGCTGTTTTGGGTCTTTTGGGTAGGAGCAGGAAGTTACAGGCATTGCTTTTCTTCGTGGGTGACGCTTCTAGGTCTGCTTAAATTTCTGAAACACTCGCTTCAACCTTGCGAGTTGGCTAAGTCCATAGAGACTCTAGGCATCTTCATGGCTGCAGATAATGCGCTTTATCTCGTAACATTCTGCGCTCAAACCAGGCTTTGTGCGTGTTTAGTCCCGCCGGTCGTCTGGTAGTAGCTTATACGTGGAGTGCCCATGGTACCGCCTTATTGGCGGTGTTGATGACGTCTCCGGGTCGCATGAGTTCTATGGCCTTCTGGAGCATGTCCGCGCTTTCATTGTTCACGGCTCAGCCGTGGCATAGGTGCCACTGTTGTTGCGCTTGGAGTGCGCGTGAGCTCAAATCTTACTTGACAGTGTTTGCGGTGGGCTGAAGGTGTTGACCTTTATATATAGTAGTATGTATAGTAGTATGTGGGCCCTAAAAGATGATTAAGATTTCTGCCCACATCATCTGAATGGAGTGAATGAGTTTCTTCTAGTGGTCATGGAGTGGACATTGTTTCTGATACCCACGGCGGTCCAAAGTAGCTGTATGCGGCGCACAGCTTCTTTTACGAGCACTAACTGCAAAGTGCAGTTCGCACACACGGAGGACGCCACGGTAGGAAGAGCTCAATACAAAAGATGGCCGGTATTGTGAGGCTCCAACCAACCAACTAAAAACTAGTCACGACCTCATGCCCTCACTCAACGGGGAACTGCGCAAGCACTACTTCAATCCATTAAGGAAAGTGGGCACACAACCTTGCCACTCTAGCTAGCAAATGAAGCCTGTTCCACTGGAGTCGAGTCGGCACTCTACAACAGAGTTGACCGAGTGGTACGATGGTTATCACGGCAGAAGACACTCGTGTGCCTAAAGAAGGCGATATGTTCAGCCTGACCTCCAAATTCGTCAGGCCCACAGCGGTAGGGAATGCGTTCGAGCATATAGACACACAGAAGAATGTGTTCAAAATCTAAGTCATGAACGTCTCACGGCAATAGCAGGCGATATGAATGGGAGACTGGATGGCGTGTGCACGGCTGCGAGCGCGGACTTGCTTCTGGGCAGCCAAGCAGAAATTGTACCCACGGCCACGATACCCCATCCTGCGTATCGTTAGAAAAGAGCGGGCGACACTACGCCTACTTTGGAACTCCATACTCCGCACCAGTGAAATGGTCCCTAGCCCTACCGGCACACGTAGTAAGAAAACTAACGACAACTTGAAATGCAGCTTGCCGATTGGCGTTTGGCCTCTTTGAAGTGATAAATATAATAGGAGTGAAGTCGAATATACGGTAGACATCTTACGAACCTCGCACCCCCTCTCCCCCCCCCCCTCAACGCCTCCATAATCGTGAGGCGAGTACGCGAGATGCGGAAGCAGCCAGAAACAATGGCTCGCTGATTTCTTTATGCAACGACGGTCATCTCACGGAAGACCGCCTGACGCACTCCGCGTACTGCATACTCCAACCAGATCACGATTTTCTCAGAGTCTCAAGGAAAATAGATTATGCACTGCGCCCTGCTCGCCTAAACGGCTCATTTTCAAATACCTAGATTAATAATCACAACTATCATATTTCAAAAAGAACGGTAAATATAAAAATGACATCGAAAAATGAATCCAACGACAAAAGCATTAGCAGCGGTAGTACCAACAACAACAACAGCAACAACAACAACGGTAACAGCAATCAGATAAACAATGGCACTTACAAGAATGGAGCAAGGATATCCTCAATATTGAAAACATTTCTACTGACAATCCTAGTAATAATAACAACAACAACGACGACGACGACGTACAAAGCGACGAGTAGCAAAGAAGCTGCCGCGGTGGTAACAATGGCCCCAACTAATATTGCTGAACAGTCGTGCGGGTGAACAATTGTGGCAACCGCAATCCTAAGCCATTTTCTTAAGAAGTGAGCAGAAACGGTTTGAAATGGACGTCCGTGGTGTTGGGATAGAAGATGCGAATCACTTCAACCTCGGAACCAAAGAGAGCGGACAATGGAATTATAGAAAAAAAACATATATATATTTATATATATATATATATATATATGAGGCGCCATTGCCGGTAAAGCATAACGGTAATTGCGTTTACGTTATAATATATATATATATATATATATATATATAGCAGACGGGCTGAGGCAAAACGAAATAGTTCGAATCCAAATTAGAACGGTGAATGACTACTGCTGAAGCTGCCGCCAACCCAGCTCAGTTACGTCCGGGTCGCATTTCAGCAATTAACAAGGGATGAAGTGCACTGAAATGACTTGCCATCATCATACAGGACCGAGACTACGCACAGCAGCAACAACAACACAATCAACGGATATGGTGAAACAGATATCGTCCAATTTATCTGACCGTTGTTGTTGGTATTGTTCTCGTTGTTGTTGTGGTGACCACTTTTGGCCAGCGCGCACCCACGCTTCAGTTTTAGCGCTCGACGACAAAGCACTGAAAAGCACCATTTGGCACGTTTGTATCGTACAACATAATCACGTTATTATAATTATCTTTATTAATTTTGTTATTATTATTATTACTATTAATCTCCTTACTAACATAGCATCTATGCATTAGAAACGATGACACTCTTTGCCACTCTGCTGGATCTCTCTCACACACACATATAAATGTATATATATATATATATATATATATATATATATATATATATATATATATATATATATGTAGTTGTACTTATAACAGCAACGTATATATATATATATATATCAAGTTCAAGTTTCAAACGTGGTTTATTCAATGGAACTGCATTTTGCAATGCTTAAGTTCTCGGTAAATAAAAATGGTAACAAAATAAATCAATCACCGAGACAAAAGTCACACTCAACAATATTTCAAAGAATGCTTTGAATAAGCACAATTACACAATACATAGTCACAATAAGCATCATCACCAGCCTCCATTCACCACCATTATCTATATATATATATACATACGTAAAGTTGCACTTATAACTTAACTAATAAACTTAACAGCAACAATACCATATTATTTATCTAATTGCAAACAGGCACTAATCATAGTCAGAAGATTTCTAACCGAACAGCCTTACTGATCAGTGGTATCGAAATACAGCCACAGACATGACACGCTTCTGCACCTTCGAAGTCGAGTCTCGCACTAGACGAAACAATTCCATGAGTTCCAGTCGCGGTTGTTATGCTCATTCGCGGTGTTTGTTTGATTACACAGTAGGTCTATATTCATAGTACACAGTAGGCTAATCCGGAGCAGATCTCCCAAGAGATCAGCAAGCTCACAATACACAGTTAGTAACGGCATCGAGGTGTGAGTCGAAATGTTTGTGTATTTACTACGAATACAAAAGATTCGCTTCGCATTGCCTACGACTAGATACCAGCACTGTTTCGAGAATATCTTGATCTACGCCGCCGCAGCCGCTCACTGGCGCCGTCGTATTGCTGCAGATTATTTCGTAAGGTGTTTCAACCGTGTTTCGATTAGTCGCCTTTTGCAAAAGCTCTCTGCTTCTGCAATAGTTGTCGGTGGTTAGGTAAGGTGGTGGTGTCTTTTGTGCTGAACGGTGGTGCGTAAGGTAGGAGGTACGCGTTCAGGCCAACCCTCGGCTTGCTGTCGAATCGAACGCTGCGACGCGGGGGTAGGGGGGGGGGAGGTGGTTGAATACTTAATGCCCTCGTGGAAAGCGCGCGTTACCAAGGCGAACTCCCAACGAACGAAGAGGCGTGCTCCAGGCCTGGACTTGGCTCTTGGATCTCCTGCCATCGCCAGCCACATTGCAGGCTCCGGCCAGGCGGCGCGCCGGCCTTTCTTGCTAGGCCAGCCTGCCGCACAGCCTGATCGTATATCGCCCTCCTCGTCGGTTCTCGCTGTAGTGGTTGTTGCACTTTAGTGTGTAGCGCTCGTTCCAACCTCAGCAGCTTTTGCTCAATTGTCGCCGGCGCTTCGTCGCCGATACCTATGGCTATGCCTTGCATATATTTCGTATCGTTGTAATGCCGGCAGTTGGTTGTTGCTAGACGATGTGCTCTAGTCATGGTTGCCATCTTCTACAGCCACTGCGGGTGTCGCCGGTTCGATCCCTGTTGTTGATCGAACTTGTTTTTTAGCGATGCTCATTGACAATAGATGATAAACCATACACCGCTGAGAGTCAGCGGCCGTGCTGCCACACAGACTGTTGGGGAAACCCTATTATATTAACATGTCCGGCCCTCGGTGCATTGAAGATAAAGCTCAGGTTAAGTCACAAGCCCGTACGTAGGAACAAATGATAGTCTAAAATTAAAAACAACCTCCTTAAAAATGTTGTTAATTCTCGACGATGAGCTAGATGAAGTGGGAACAACCAGGTGAGTTGGTACTTGCAGAGCATAGCAGACGACGAACCTGCTAGGCAATTTAGCGATTTTTTTGGAACCTGCAAATAGAGTCCGCATAGGATTGAGTGCCAGAACGTCAATGGTGAAGCTTCGACGATGAAACTAGTTCGTCCACATCGTGTATATATATATAATATTTGGAGCCAGGCTTTTTGCCCTACACAAGAAAGATGGGTCAGTGAGGCCAATTGCTTGCTCCTCCACCTTACGCAGGCTAGCCGTAAAGATTGCCTGTAATCGAGCCAGAGATAGGATTGGCGAGGCGACGGGTCCTCACCAGCTTGGCTTTGCGGTACTAGCCGGGGCTGAGGCCGCGATACATGCCGCCCGAGCTTTCATCGACTCACGCATGCTACCTGGGGTGCTTGTAAAGCTTGATTTCAAGGGACGCTTTCAACACCGTAAGACGGGATTACCTTTTGAAGGCGGTTGCGATACATTGCCCCCAGCTGACGCACCACGTCAATCAAGCGCACCGTACCGCTTCTTACCTGGCTCTACCAGATGATCTTATGGCTTCGGCTACGGGGCTGCAACAGGGTGACCCTTTGCCCCCCCCCCCTCTATTTTGCCTAAGCATCAATGAGCTAGTCGACTCTCTTAAAAGCCCACTAAACATTTGGTATCTGGATGACGGTGTGCTGGCGGGCGATGTAAACATGGATGCTGACGACGTTCGGCGCGTGATTGATTTCCATGAGACTTCGGGTTCTGAGCTGAATCCCAATAAATGTGAGATATATGTTACAGGCGATACTACACAGGCCCCGGACTTTCGCACGCTTCAAGGTTTACTGCCGGAATGTAAGGTTACCCACGACAATGATTTCGAGCTCCTGGGAGTCCCCCTTCGGCCGGAAGGGCTCGCACACGCACTTGAAAAATGGCTGAACAAGCTGAAG
Source organism: Dermanyssus gallinae (assembly GCA_003439945.1). Taxonomy (NCBI): domain Eukaryota; kingdom Metazoa; phylum Arthropoda; class Arachnida; order Mesostigmata; family Dermanyssidae; genus Dermanyssus; species Dermanyssus gallinae. The sequence goes on along the minus strand of QVRM01003209.1, from coordinate 39,934 downwards.
GACGTCGCCGATAATCTTGCACCACTCGGCGCTCACCACGCGCACTTTTTACTTCGATCCTCGTTCTCAGCTACGAGGGTCACCCACCTTTTTCGCGGAGCCGATCTAACAGGACGGTTGGAAGATCTGCGTCCATTGAACAAGTTAACTCTAAACGCCCTTGAAACTATTCTTAATCTATCGCTGGCGTCTTCCGCTCAAAAACAGTCACAACTACTGATCTTAAAGGGGGGTCTAGGAATCCTGGATCCGCTCGTTTCCGCAGGACCAGCGATCCTCCCCTTTTCCGAACCGAGAACAATGCCATCGCACTATTAGACGAAGCCGGCGTTTGTCAGTACAATGAACTCAAGAGACGCCCGTTCGAGGAGCTAAAGACAGCTTGCAGGGGCGCTCCGAATAACCCTTTGAGCCAACATGACTGAAGTACAGTCTTATACGACGAAGCGTACCGCGGCTTACTTGCGGGCGCTATCGACAACCCCACAAAGGCTCGCCTCCGAGCGGTCGCTGCCAAAGGCTCTGGAGCCTGGTTGCATGCACTTTCAAGTGCTCAACTGGGCACCCTCCTTGACGACGAAACAACCCGAATCAAGGTAGGTCTTCGTCTCGGCTGTGACCTTGTATCCCCCTCATCAAGTGTAAATGTGGCCACCCCGTTAACAAATTAGCCCATCACGGGTTGTCGTGCATTATGAGTGCGGGACGGCGGGCCAGACATGCCGGTATTAACGACACCTTTGGCCGAGCGCTTCGGTCAAGTGGATTCCTCTGCATTCTAGAGCCCCAGGGCCTGTCCGCCGACGATGGTAAGCGCCCGGATGGGATGACTCTCACTCCCTTCAGTAGGGGCAGGATGCTTGTCTGGGATGCCATTCACCGACTCATTAGCACCTTCAAGGGTCGGTGGCGGGGTGGTCTCGGCAGGCCACGCTGGTAATCTAGCGGAGACGAGGAAGCTCGCAAAATAGGCCTCAATAGGTTACCCACATGAGTTTCAACCGCTATCGTTCGAGACCTTGGGCGGCCCAGGCAACCTCACTCGCAAACTTCTCCATAGAGTCGGCGAGCAGCTGAACCTCGCAACCGGAGACAAGAGATCTGCGGCTTTCTTGAGACAGCGCCTCGACCTTGACGTACAACGCGGGAACGCGGCTGTCCGTCCACGGCACGCTGCTGAAGTGGTCCCAACCCACTCTATACGAGATAGTGTAATATTCCCAGTGCACTCGTTCTCAGGAAACAATTGTGGCTCCATCAGTATTCTTAATATATATATATATATATATAAGCGATCGATGGAGATATCTGGGAGTCGACTTTGACAGCAATGGCTAAGTTGACTCCACCAAGGATATACTCCTTAATTTACTCAACAGACTCGCGATAGCTCCCTTAAACCCCACCAAAGACTCATATTTTTAAAAGACTTTCTCATTCCCCGCCTCCTATATAAACTGTATAAAAAAATCTCCGGTCCCAGACCATCTCCCGCACTCCTTAGCGACCTAGATAAAGAAAGGTTGTTAAGTCGAAATGGCTTAAGCTCGAAAACTCGGTGCCGAACGCCTACCTGTACACGCACACAGCACACGGCGGTCTGGATATCCCCTGCCTCCAAACATTTATCCCCAGACCCCGCCTCTCCCGTCTGACAGCACTACAACATTCTACGCACCCTGGGGTCCAATGGATGCGAACCACCGAGCACTTCAAAAAAGACCTTGCGAAAACAAGTCTTCTTTGCGAGCGCTTGGGACTTTCATTGAGACCGCTACACAAGAGACCGATTACTGGTCTCAACAACTACACAACACGTTCGATGGGGCAGATTTTAAAAAGCACACAAAACGCTCTTCGCACATTACTGGATTAAGGGTATGCTCTACCTATCTGGTAAGGAGCATTTAAACCTACTAAAGCTCAGGATCAACGCACTACCAACGCGTGCTAGATTGGCCAGGGGACGCCCGGGCTACAACAAACGTTGTAGGCAAGGGTGTCATGCGCCTGAGACGTTGGCTCATGTCGCTCAGATGTGCGATACAACACACAAACAAACTATAAAGAGACATGACGACGTCTGTGATCCGGGACCTGGCAAAAGCGCGGCAGGACAAGATCACCAAATATGACGTCGAGTTCCTAAGAGCGGCAGCTCCTGACTCGCAAAAACCTCGCAGATTCGGATCCATCACTATCTCTATGAGTGGTGTATGGGACTCCGAATCTGCGAGTACGCTCTTAGGGGCTCGGCGTCACGAAGAGGAACCTTATGGATCTTACCGCCTTAACGTTGCAAGGAATCTTGAAGATATACCGCTCGCACCGGGTCTATAAGATCGGGTGCTACCATCAAGCAAGAACACGGACAGCTGATTCTTAACCTCACGTGACACCTTTTTACCACCATTTTTATTAAGGCGAGCACTGCCGAGTGTGTAAACGTATTGTAAATGATCAATAAATCTTCGCAATATTTTAATATATATATATATATATTTTTTTTTATGGAAGTCTATTTTTTAGACGCAAATTTATTTATATTTAGTCGTTCATTATTGAGCTTACCATATCAAAACAACCAAATTTTACACAATTCTTACAGTTGAGGGTATTTCGTAGAAAAGTCTAATACCCGTGTCTGCGATATATATAAATATATATACATTATTCACACACCCTTTAGCGGGGGGCCTTTATTGAGATCCTAGTTAACAGTCGTCCTATGAATAAACCAAGCACGTCGTCGTCTTCGTAAGCAACATATTATCTGAACATATAACGCCTCAACTGAGAACATATAACGCCGGTCAGAAGATGCGACATGGTCGTTTAGAAAATAGTTGGCATGAAATTCAATTTTCTATTAGCCCTCACGCTCAATACCTCAAAATTTTAACTCTACCGTCTTTTACAGCGCTCAAAACTAACGCATTCAGGCAACTGCGCATTTCATGGCGATCATTTTGGTGTATCTAAAGCCGTTATCGCGGAGGCATGCCGAATTTGGGTGCATGCATAACTTTAGATTTTGCGAATAATTTTCTAAACGACTCTGCCACACCCTAGGCGTTAAATTTTTCAGAGGAAGCAATATTTTCTTATGGGCACGACAATGTGCTTAGTCCCTGTATAGGAGGACTGGTTGTCTTGCAATTCCTAGGCGTTACATTTTTCAGAGGCAGCAATATTTTCTTATGAGCGCGACAATGTGCTTAGTCCCTGTATAGGAGGATTGGTTGTCTTGCAATTGCACATTATGTGCTCCTATGTCAAGGAACAACACCAGTGTCACAGATTTTAGTGATTTCACTTTCACTCCAAAACAAGACTTCTCAGAGACCATGCTCCATTGCAAAACCATTCGATTAACAAACTCTACAATTCCCTACAGCGCTTTTAAATTTATGGTATATATATATATATATATATAGACAAGCTAAATGATGAAATCTATAAACACGGGTTGCCCTACCAAGCCAGTGGGTTAGACTTCGTGCTCAAAAGGGCATTTCATGTTTGCCGCCGCGGTTTACGTTTAACAGCAACGATGAAAACGACACCAACAGCAGCACCACCACCACCTCCTCCACCAACAACAGCAATCACACTAATAACACCTAAAATTTAAAAAAAGGAGGAACAGGCACAACAACCAAAATCAGGCAACAAAACGCTGTCTGTTTAGCGCTACCATCTAATTTCTACGACGCTCCGATAGCGGTTCCGCCACCCTAGGTTGCCGCCTTCACTTATTACCCTCATCATCATCATTATCATCATCACTATCATCATCATCATCATTATTACCACCACCACCAACATCATCATCACCATCGTCGTCATCAGCAGCAACAACAGCTGTAGCAGCAGCATCAGCAGCAGCAACAGGACTTCGTCCGCCCTGGACTGGCCGCACGATTCTGTGTAGCTGCTTATCTATCAATGGCTGGCTGGCATAAAGCCTAAAAGCATGAAGGGAAGTGAGTCCAAAGCAGCATCGACAACTTGACGGACCGCGTTGAGGCCGCCGTGTGTTGTTTTAATTAGCTGGTGTTGGTGGTGTCGTGGTAGGCCTTCCTCCTTCAGGCGGGTAAACAGCAGGCAAGTCTCGATCTGATGGACGGGTGGACGGACACTGACGGACACCCACCCACCCACCCATGCTATGCTCGCCACCCCCACCAATACACAACGACAACCCCAGCCACCCCCACGGACGAGGTGCGAACGCGGCGGCGTCAGCGGCGGCGGCGGCGTACGAGGCTGACTGAATGGCTGAGTGCGTACGCATCCTATTAGCACGCATTATCGTATGCTTGGCCCCCGCGTCTAGATTGTTGTTGTTGTTGTCGTCGGCGTCGTCGTCGCTGTTGCTGTATTTGTTGTTGTTGTTGTTGTCGTCGTTGTCGTCGTCGCTGTGGTTGTTGTTGTGTAGTGGTTGTCAAAGTTGTTGTTGCTGTTGTTGTTGTCGGTGTCGACAACGACGACGACGACGACGAAACAACCCAAAACCCGAGAGAGAAGTGAAAACAATTACAACCCCTCGCAGCTCGCTGCCCCGAAGTCAGAGATGACGGCAAAGTCGGCGCTAGCGACAAGCGACATGATCATCATCATCATTATCATGTCAGCAAATGCGAAACTTCGTGACTTGCTAAGGGCGATCGAGCAAGAGAGCGGTCGCCCAGCTATTATTATTGTTATTATTATTATTATTCGTTAGACCGCTCGCTGACCGTTTGATACCACGTCACGATAATACCACCTCCGCTTAGGCACCACTGCTCGAGACGGTCGAGTTTGCGTGCGAAGTGTTAACCGCAGCTGAACTGCTCATTCACTGCTCATAACTTACTAATTTTCGCGCGCTTTTTCTCTCTTTCTGCCCCCCTACCTCCGTCGAGATATATATATATATATATATAAATATATATATATATATATATATATATATATATATATATATATATATATATATATATATATATATATATATATATATATATATATATATATATATATATATATGTATATATATATATATATATATACCTCTTGGTCTCCGCTCTTCTCGCTCTCGTGTGCGCGAACACCTATTGAACCCCTTAACTCGCCGAACGACGCGATTCCTGTCGGTCTAAGTGAAAGATACACGCGTGCACCATCGATACCATTGAATGATCTATTATACGTTGTTATTGCTGGTCTTATCATCATCATTATCAATATTATCATTCTTACTATCTACATGCTACGGGTATACCGTACCAACGACGACTGCGCCGTGCAGACATACACGACAGAAAGCCGAGTCAAAACGGAAAGGCAGTCTCTGAGCTCCCTCATATAATAATAATAATAATAATAATAATAATAATAATAATAATAATAATAATAAACGCAATTACTTAGCGGTAACAAATGTCGAACGAAGAATTTGGGGAACATCTAACCGATAAATGTAGACGTATGTGCCCTTAGTAAACGTACTGAACAAAGCAAGCATAACAACTAAGCTCTTACCAGGTCGGTTACCGTCATGTCCGGGGCCGACACTGCCTTCCTGCCTGCTCGTGCCGCTTCAGGTGCTGGGCACAGGAAGCGTGTGTGAGTGGCATCGTCAACCTTGCCAGTGCCACATGTAACACACGTAGACTCCGTGAATTTTGGCGAAGCTTGTGTCACACTATCCAGTTTTTTATTATTTCGATGGCAAGCTGGGCCCGCTCCTGGAGTGCGGCGGGCATTGCGCGCTGTGACTAGGACGGCCAAGTCGTCGGCATACGTAATGGTCTAGATACCCTCCATGTCCGCAGCATGAGCCGCAGCACATCATTCAGTACGCTATTCTCCACAGCGTGGGTTCTAGGACGGAGCCTTGTGGGACTCCTGTTGCCATGGCGAACTCCCTGTCTGCATGCACGATTTTTCGGCTGCTAAGATAAGAGACTATGACTGTCTGTAGATACGGAGAGACGCCATTTTCAACCATAACCTCTAGGATTACTTGCCAGGTCAGTGAGTTGCGGCATTGCGGCCGTCCAGAAAAACTACCATGCAAAGCTCCCTTGACCACTGGTTTTTTTTGCGCTCCCCTTCGGCTTCCCCTAGTATCAGATTGATGGTCATTTCTGTCGAGCGCCTACGCCGGAAGCCAAACTGGCTGTTCGATACCGCGTCTTTTTCCTCTAGTTCAACTGTCAGTCTGTTGTTGAGTATCGTCTCGAATGTCATCCCGATGGTATCTAGGAGACATTTCGGAAGATACCGCTGGTCCGCTAAATTCTACTCTGTTGGATAGACCCCCTCTTCAAGTATCGTGTCTGCCATCCGCTTAAACACTTCTGGCTGCTTTTGTAAGAGTATTTTTACCACATCTGCTAGTATTCCGTCGGGGCCGGGGGCCTTACCTTTCGGCGAGCGATCTGCAACCGTCACTAACTCGAAGCTCTCAATAAGTGGCACGCTCGCTTCTGAAACCTTAATCTCTAACCTAGCGGGGTCAGCGCGACTCAGAAAAAATCGTTCTACCACGCTCTTTACAAGTCCATCCGGAAGTGCGAGCCCACTTGGCTACGACAGTGTACTGCTCATACTCTTTCAGAGTGCGCGGACCCCGGCTTGAAACAATACGGTAACTAACTTCGTAACACCAATTGTTTGCTCATTCATTGTGCCTGCATGGCAGGGTACGCTCTGTCACACTTTCGAAACAGGACAAAACGCGGAAACTACCCCTTGGTGAGCATAATCACGCTGCTCAACGTCAGCCTCAATCAGTCCAGCAGGGGAATGCGACCGGGGCAATAGAGATTATGCGCAATATATATATATATATATATATATATATATACTTATTTTACTTTTTACTTGAATGAGACTGCACGATGATGTTGCGAAAATAAGCTGAACATCAACGTGTCGAGAACAAAAGTGAGACGTTTTAGCAGAGGAGGAGCATTTGCTCAAGATGACTTTAACATAAAGATAAGTGGGCATGCACTAGAGTTGGCCAACAACTTCAGGTACTTGGCAGTAACACTGACACCCAAACTGTGTTTTACTAGACATTATGATGAAATCAGAGTAAAGTCGGTGTCCTTAACCATGATGTTGAAGGATCTCCGGCAAGTTGACCCTAAGACTGTACTCACTATGTTTAGGCTCAAGATCTTTTCTACAGTAACATATTGCCTAAGACCTATATCCTCCAAGTTAACATTAGACAATCTCAAGAATATAGACAAGATTAAAACTATGTTTCTTAAAAGAGCGCTTGGTTTATCAAAAACTGCCTCATCTACGCTGGTGCTGCAAATGTGCAATGAACTTACTTAATAGAAGACCTAGAGCACCGTAATTAGCAATTTGATCGCGAAGCGCTTGAGGCATACAAGCAACACAGAGAACGACACAACTGGAACTTTGTAATCAACAATTTTACAGACGGACCCGCTTTTCTTAGCAACAGATAGAAAAAGATCTGCAACAGAACAGAGCAGTGATCTGCAAAATAACTTGGCGCGGATACCACCAATACCTCTGCCTAAAGGGAAAATTTTCCAAATCAACGAATGTGTTTTTTTTTATTATTATTATTATATAGACTCTTGACTTTTATTTATATAATTTCACTATGTTTGCACTTTGGAGTGGACAATTGTCTCCGCGCGAACGTGTGATCACGGGTTCTCTAACCCAGGGTCAGCCCAGTTCAACAATGTGCCCCGAACAGACGCTGCGTTTCCTCGTTGAATGTCGAGCGACAGCCTCTGACGCAAGAATTCGGATGCCCTCGAGTCTCCTGTCGAATGTGTTTGTAAATATTGTGGTGAAGTTGACATCGACCGATATCACGTAATGAAATGTATAGAACTGAACCCAGCTCAATAACAGCTGCTGTAATTGACGTGCTTGAGCGGAATAGCCCGTAAATATTGTGAGTCTATCAATCTACCAATCTTGTTGAATAAACATCAACATTATATATATATATATATATATATATATATATATGTATTGAGCGATTAAGATAGGCAAAGAGATAAAAAGACATGTATAATTATCAGGGGATACAGAGTTAAGGATGCGTCGCCGCCGCCGCCGCTGCGTGACCACAACCACATTAACCGCATCAGCAGTAGCACGACAATAATCACAACCAAAACAGAGCAACAACGACGATGACGATGACAATCGCTAACGTTCATGAGGCGGTTTTCGGCACGTAAAAGCGCGAAATGAAGTGATAATAGCGTCGTCCTATCTGTTTACTGCCTGTCTCGTTAAGAGGCGAGAGGGGCCGGCCACGGCCTGATCAACTACAACCACCATAATCTCGCGTATCCCGCTGCAGGTATGAATCAGACAGAGAATGAACCCGCTAAGTTTCGTCCTTTGTTTGTGTCGTCGCAATGATAATAATAATAATAATAACCAAAGCAAATGCCTGGTTTGGGACGCGACAGTATCCTGCACGGCCTTATTTATACCACGGCGCGACGGAGGCGGGATGGGTTGCCGAACATGCAGAAAAAGAAAAGTGGCGCAAATACACAGAGTTACGCCTAGATACAATTTTGTGCCGATTGCAATGGAAACATTGGGCCCGGTCTGCAGAAGTACAAGGAAATGTATTAAAGACTTAGGTGATCGAATACGAGCAAACACCGGGGATATACGCGAAGACGAATTTCTGAAGCAGCTGCCTACACTGGCAGTTTGCAGAGGAAATGCCGCGTCGATATTAGGTGGGATGGGCTGAGAATAGCTAGATGGTAACCATGAAATAACGAGGACACACATTCACACCTCACAATTGTATTGTCCTAACACATAATAATAATAATAATAATAACACCTGGTAATATTAACACAATAATAACACAATAATAATAAGAACACCTGGCAGAGAGCAAGTCTTCCGATACGTGAAGGTGGTCTGGGAATAAGGAGTGCCACTGACCTAGCTCCGGTCTGCTACGCTGCTTCACTGGCGCAATTTGGTCCGGTGGCAGCTTCGTTAGTGGAAGAGGCAGTTCGACCACAAATAAGATATGAAACCAGTAAAGCACGGGACACTATTAGAACCATGCTAGACCCGGGCCCTTTAGAAGAATATCCTAGCCAATATAACCTAGATAAGCTCAAAAGCAAAAAAGAGCAGAGAAATCTTAGACGAGCTTGTGTCCCGGAGAGATCGCGCCGTATTCTTAGCGGCACAAGATAACTTCAGTGGGGGTTGGCTTAAAGCCTTACCCTCGCCTCACCTCGGCACCATGCTGGATCCCAACTCTTTCCGCATGATGTCAGCACTTAGAATCGGCGCTAGCGTCTGCGAGCCGTTTCAGTGCAAACTGTGTGGGGAGATGGTAGATTCCAGTGGCCTACACCCACTGAGTTGCCCGAAGAGCGCCGGTAGATTGTCCAGACATGCTGAACTAAACGGTGTGATCATAAGGTCCCTTAGGAAAGCCGGCATACCATCTACACTTGAACCGAGAGGTTTAGTGTCCGCTGGCGAAGAAACCCTGATGGGATGACCATTGCATTATGGTCACATGGAAAGTCCCTAGCTTGGGATGCAACGGTTTCGTGCACAACCGCGGCTTCCTATCTACACCACAGCTCTGTTGTGCCGGGGTGGGTAGCAAAGCACGCGGACGCCAGAAAACGGTTTAAATATGCTGGACTGGAAACAAGATATATATTTGTGCCTATCGCCATGGAGACACTAGGACCAATCAGCAAGGGAACCGAAGCATTTCTTAAAGATTTAAGTAAGCGAATTCAGGAGGTCACGAAGGACCGACGAGAGGGTTAATTCTTGAGGCAAGCGTTGTCCTTGGCCGTTTGCAGAGGGAACGCGTCATCTATTTTAGGCGCCATGGAGTGAACTAATTATAAAAAAAAATTTGCAATAATACGTTCAGACCTCACAACTGTAACATTGTTTAACATGTAATAATAATAATAATAATAATAATAATAATAATCATAATAAAAACAATAATAATATAACCAAATGCCTGGATTGGGACGCGACAGTATCCTGCACGGCCGCACCGTCTTATTTATGCCACAGCGCGACGAAGGCGGGATGGGTTGCCGAACACGCAGAAAAAGAAAAGTGGCGCAAATACACAGAGTTACGCCTAGATACAATTTTATTGTCCTAATAATAATAATAATAATAATAATAATCGTCATCATCATCATCATCAGCAATTTTGCCGTGTTTCATTCATTCTGTTGTCCGCTGAGACGTCTGCAGCACATCGTCGTAATGATTGGAATGGGATTGAAGATGTACACGATTTTGTTGTTGTTGTTGTTGTTGTTGTTGTTGTTGTTGTTGTTGTTGTTGTTTTTGCTATTGTTGATACTGTCAATATCTTGTTATTGATGCCGCCAATACTATGTTTTTACTATAATACGCTGCTGGTACGTTCGATGGTGGCATATACACGGGGATATTGGGAAATGAGGTGGAGGGGGGGAGGTCTAGTGTCTACAAGTCTTCATCATACCTTTACGCACTCTTGTTATCCCTATGTTAGCAGCTGTTGTCTATGACGATGCTCTGAACTATGTCACCGCCGTTGGAGATGCCGAGATTTTAGTTTTGTGCTGTGTTTCCTATGCTTTTTGTCATTTGCGGTAGGTTTTTGTCTCAATAATTAGCATGCGTTTTGAAAAATCCGCTCATAGTGTCTTTGTCATGGACGTCGTTAGTGTGATCGTTGCTTCTATTTTTTTGTTGCTCGTTAAGGTTATTATCGTTGTTGCTGTTCTTGCTGTTGTTGTTGGTGTACTAAAAGTTTATGAGTATCATTGCGCTTTGCTGCTGCCGTTGTTATTATTGTTGCTGTTGTTGTGCTTAGCATAGAAATAGTTTTCAGTCAACGTTCATCAAATTTGTTTTAATACAAAAAGTTGTCACACTTATTTTATTACCAAAAAACGTTACGACAGTTGACGTTTAGCGCATTTTATTGTTGTCAGTAAACGTTTATCACGCCTAACTCCCCCTCGTTATGTTGTGCTGGTTGCTGCTGTGTCTAGTCTAATATATATATATATATATATATATATATATAGATGGCTTAGTGGCAAAGCCTTTGCCTTGCATTCGGGAGGACTGGGTTCGAGACCCAGACCGGCCGTTTTTAAATTGGTTTGCATGGTTTCCAATTTAGACAAGGTAAATGCCGGAGTGGATTAAAATTAGCCATGACATGAAAAAACCGTACACAGGCAATAACCTTACAGAAAAAGCGTTATATATATATATATATATATATATATATATATATATATATATATATACGCATATTGTGCTGATACGTTACTTGATGCCTATAAATATATGACTTTTTTGTTCATCCAGGAGGAGGTGGCTGCATGGTCTAGCCGTGTGAGTATGCCGGTGTTTCGACGAGATCACACGTTTGAGGACGCAGCGCCGGCAGCCAGCACGCAGTGGACACAAGATGACCAGACCAGAGACAAGCGCTTACAGCCGCCTGAGGCTCCCGGATAAGGGACGCGGGCGACTGGGATCATGCGCGAACATTGGCGTAGTCGCATCAGCTCATCGCTGCGACGAGCTATCAACCACTGATGATCAATTGTGGCGGTGGTGGTGGTCAGTTGATAGCTCAGGTTAACGTCCTAGAGACGTTCGCGGAAAATAACAATAACACCAACGGCAACAACACCAACAACAACAACAGCGACAACAACAACAGCGACAACAACAACAGCGACAACAGCAACAGCGACAACAACAACAACAACAACAACAAAAAGCGCGACAACAACAACAGCGACAACAACAACAACAACAACAACAAAAAGCGCGACAACAACAACAGCGACAACAACAACAGCAACAACAACAATAACAAAAACAATAACAACAACAGCGACAACAACAACAACAGCGACAACAACAACAACAGCGACAACTACAACAACAGCGACAACAACAACAACAACAACAACAACAACAGCGACAACAACAATAGCGACGACAACAACAACAACAACAACAACAACAACAACAACAGCAACAGCGACAACAACAACAGGACCGACGGACAGACCTTGGCCTCTACTTATCTTCGTCTTCATCAGGATAATCATCATCATCGCACTCCACTATTGTTGGCTGGCGAGAGAGCCAACGCGTGGTTGGACATCATCTTATAGATGCTATCTCGATGTCTGCCAATCGTGCAGTCAGTCTGTCAGCCATTTGCCGTCATGTCTGCCCGTCGCAGAAGCGATTTGGTTTGATCGTCTGCCGACGGCTATCGAACGGCTCACACGGGGGCCGCGGCAGTGCACGAGGCGCGTTTTCTTCGTTCGGGCGTGCAGACAGGGACACGTTGATACGTGCACGCCCTGGATCTGCCTACATGCCTACATGCTGACGAATAACGAAAAAGAGATAGATATTCAAGCATGAAGAAAGCTAGCTGCCTTAGCAGGTGGTGGTAGGTCATCGGCCGATCACGCCGATATGAACCGTACGTTGCTAACAAGCTAACGACACAATTTCAATGATTTAAGCTGCTCATATCGCAAAAAGTGATCTCCAGCCTGTTAATCACTTTTCTCTACCTCCGTTTATATATATATATATATTATTTTTTTTTACATCCCTGTTAATATTTATTATAATTTAGAAGAATATATAAAATGCTTCACGGCGTTGCTGCTTGTCGACCTAGTTGCTCCGTTTATATATATATATATATATATACATATAAATATATGCATATATATATATACATATATATATATATATATACATATAAATATATATATATATATATATACTTACGGATGTCATACGACGATCAGCTAAGATCAAAAACAACACTAAGCTCGTTAATTAATATACTAGTAATTATCAACCTAACTCGCAAGAATAGCGGCACCAGACTAACGCAAGTTGGCAGATAAGTGCTAGTTGCAGCCGATTTGTGGGGCTTCGAGAGAAGCTCGCGTATTCTGTATGCCACGACGGTGTACTTTGCATGCATTGAAGAAGATGATCGAAAAAGGCCGGTGAGTGAGTCACGAAACAATAAAAACAACAACAACAGCAGCAGCAGCAAAGCAGCATTCGGCCTAAAGACAAAGTCTCTTCATTCAATAAGCCGCATACACACACAATTGCCTACTATTTGGCACTACCGATGCACTACACATAATCGTTGGAGGGTCTGACGTTTCATATTTTATTGTCTGAGAAATTGTCTACGAGTATATATATATATATATATATATATATAATTGGTGGCCATCATTGTCACGTCTAGTCATCTAGTCATACAAATACATGAGCAATATTTCACAATTTCATACAAAAACTTAGAGAAATACCACACAACGTTGGCAAACCTAGAACCAAAGATTGGTAGGTATAGCGACTACGAAAGCACAGGAATCATTAAGATATTGTGCCTAAACTTGGTATAGACCTTCAGCAGGGACAAATAAAATACAGCTCGTTATAAATCGAATATTTTCTTGCGGAAGGGTAGGGGCGATTTTTAGTAGCAACACGTGGCATATCTATCGTTGTTGTTATTATTGTTATTATATCGTCGCACATCACATACAATACGTAATACCCCCAGGCTAAAGAGGCAGCTCCCACCTCGACAACAAACAGACGGATCACAAAACGTAGCACAAGTCCTCTACGCAACATCTTAGTCTTAAGGCAAGCATCTTACCAAGGATTCGATCATGTCGATCTGCCATTCAAATGCCCGCAAAAAATCATAGCGCAGTCAAGGGATATCTTCACCAAGGGCACGGACCATGCCTCAATTTTGTATGACAACAATTGGGTACACATAGAATGCTCCTTTGTTTACAAACAGCGCTGGTTTAAGTCGAGGCGACTTGCGCCAGCAGGAGAGCTATTTACCGCAACAGATTATTAACTTTACAAACTAGGTGTGATCCGGGATATCGATAAAAAAAATATGCCCGAAAAGCTTTTGTTTGGGAGATAGGACTCGTAATGGCTTCTCCATTAAGTCACAAAGGATCAGTGCCGTCTTCGACTCTGATACGCTGGTTTGCCTAGTTCAAAATAGACCAAATAAGGCAACACAGATAGCTCAATAAAATAGACGATGCATTACCATCCCCCACCCCCCCATTATTGCGCGTAGTGTGTGACAAAGACACGTAGACACTTGTTAACTAAAATGGTGCGCTATGATCAGGCAAAGACGTGTGCACGCTACCAGGTGTCCGGACGTCATGCGGACAGAAGAGCGGCCTATGGGAATATGGCACGCCGCCACAAGATCAATCAGGGGACCGACCCGGCGAACAACCGGGTTGATTCAATTCAACAGATTTTGCTTTATAACAAATCTAGTGTTATGAGTTTGTCTCTTTTCTGTTCCAAACAACACCATAGTGCGGTAGAACCTGTGCTATATATATATATATATATATATATATATATATAATTTATGTACCTGCACTCAAATGTATATTGGTCAGTCTGTTACCAAACGGTCAACTGCGTCCGCATGGCCTGACTCTAGTTGCATTGAGTGTGCGCCGCTACCTCGTGTACGACGTCACTGCGTCTTGCACGTTGGCTGCATCGTATACTCGTCAACACCAATCACAATTCTACTACCTAATGTCATGACCATCACGGTGGCCATGATATTATTAGGTCGTCGAACGATAGCTCACGAAGCGATCAAAACAACTTCGACTTCAACGCACGCCAGGTGCAGCAAATGGCAGCAAAGATTGCTGTTATATTTAGTATGGTCGAGCAAACGGCAAAATAAACAGCGCATATATATTTTAAAATAAAAAAATGGATTAAATTGTATATATATATATATACCCAAAAATAATTTATAACATATATATATATATATATATATATATATATATGACCTCACTTGAGAATAATGTCAAATTAAATGTTATTTGCGTATCTTAACAACTTGCTATGGTTTGCTGTGGCTAGGCTACCTTTTTTCTCTACAGGTATTGTTAGTTTTCGTAGAAGTACCCGTTGTAGAGGTAGCGGCAAACAATTATTGTTGTTGCGGCATTGGACACCGTGTCTATACGGGAGTTTTTTCTATGCAAAGCAAGTAACATCAAGACGAGAATCATTGTGGTGTTATCATTGCCGATGCTGTTGTAACGGTTATTGCTATTGTTAATGCTTTCCTATGATTTATTTTCGTAGGGTTGTTGTTGTTGTTGTTAGAGCCGTTGTCGTTATCTCGGGTTGTCAGGGCGTCACATTTGTTCTTGCTATAGTGCCGTTTCTACATATAGAATAAATTTTGTATCGTATACTCAATCCTGCCGTCGGGTACTCATGCTGATATCTATCTCTCTGTTGTTCACTATTGGCCTACTGATACGCAGAGTAATGCGGTTCAAATTGCCATTAGGGCTGATGGTGTCGCTAACATCCCCATTTCGATTTGTTTGGTTGATTTTTTTCTAAACCTTGTTCTCGCTTTCGTTGTTATTGTTGTTGTTGTTGTTGCAACACCAGCAGCTCGCAAACGTCGAATGATGTCTCATTAGTGTTACCGGTGGGCTACACGCCGTCCGGCTATTAACCTACCTATGTCAGTGGCAAGTGTTCAGATTCGAATTCGTATTTCGCATACATCGTTGTCGTTTTTTTCGACAGTATCTTTCCGACGAGTGCTGGCGACACAACACGCGTAATTAAGTTCGACCACAAGGAAGAGGGGAAGAATTCGTCCCGTTCCGTTACTTAGGAAACAGAATTACACGAGAAGAAGATAACACAACACAAGGTTTTCCGTCAGCCCTAAGCAGAGCACACCGTACGCCGCCCTTGTAGGCTCGTCGACCATACAAGACAGCATCGAAGTCGACTATATAGACCGCTTTTTTCCCGGCAGACTTTGGCAGACACCGATAGACGCCGCTTCATTATGTCGCCATTGTAGAAGACTTTTAGCCGATTAGGAAGTATGGAACATCATGCCGAAATAGCAAAAATAATCTGACTTACGAAAGAAAGGAAAAGTGCGTACGTACCTCAGTCAGTATCAAGCATCAAACGGCCGCGTCTGTAGCTATATGTCGGTCTAAGGGAGCAACATGCTTGGTAGTGCACAACTGAAATTCGTACATTGCAATCAGCTAAGTGTGCACAGACGTATTGCATCATAGCCTATTTTCTGAATGACTTTCGTTGTTCGTCGTCCAATAATCCAGCCTCTTTCACGCAGATTCCTAGTAACTCTCTCAAGCAGCACTCGACCCCAACGGTTGGATGTTACTCCGTTGAGACTCATACCCACTAAACGCACCTCGTCCCCTTAAGCTTCATCTCTGATAGCCCAGATCTTCATAGGACAGTACTATGGACTATCAGAAGAAGTGGCGAGCGCTCTATCAGATCAATTGGCTGGGGTCGCCCAAAAGTCCCCGCACTTGTCTAACACCTGCAAGCCCGTTTTCTTCGAGCTGCTTTTTTCTACGATTATTGTCGGGTTTGAGCAGCAGCTGTGCCTGTGTTTCTTTGCACTTTTCGTGTTTCTCCTGGAGGACTTCTTTTGCCGTAGCTGCTCCAAGTTTTCAGGCCTGCTTACTGGAGACGATGTATTCTGTAAACTCTATTAGGCCGGACCGAGGTGGATCGCAGACTTCGTAGTGTGGGTCTCCTTTTCTCGTCCATTTTTCTCGGACGAGCCTGCTTGCCCTTACACGTGCACCCTCCCTGTAGCAGTGTGACATATATATATATATATATATATATATATATACGACGATATACAACTCGACGAAAAACACATCTTTCGCCGACTGGAAACTTTGCATTTGTTAAATTTTTTTCCCCATTATTTTCATTTAAAAAAATCAGATTTTTTCGCCGAGCTGTACTTGATGTCAAAGTGAGTTGAACGAATTACAAGAAACCCTGTATATCTACGCAGTGAAGACTGCATAAGATAAATGTTTGGTCCCACAGGCCGGTTGTACATTCATAACTGACCATACACAGCCCGTCGACAAGCACAATGGAGGTTTGCACGAGATCACAAAAATTAAAACGTTGACCCATGGCAGGGAAATCAGTGTCGGATGAGGACCGCTAGGATATCTCTTAACGATAACGCTAGACAGGGACGACTGTGACTGCAATAACCTTTGGAAGGCGAATCGAACTCGTTGATAAGATTCTGACAACCCACGTGGTGTACGTTATGCAATGGCTGTTGGTGGTAACCTGATCTTAATGCACGACTCAACAACACTAGGCCGCAAATCGCCGCACTTGTTTTTTTGGGCTTGGTGGAGCTGAGCTTCTTTGTGAAATCAGCTTAGTCGAGCCATGTCGAGAATGTTATGCCGAGCCCCCTAAATTCCATCGAACGTGTGTGGGGTGAGCTAATCTGATGAGTTCGAGCGGGAACTAACTCCACCCCCAGCAACACTTCCGAAGCCCATGAATGCTACGCGAGGGAAGTGGAGTACTGTCCCATAACAGCTCATTGATAAGATCAATGCCAAACGTCTATATATATATATATATATATATATATATAGTAAGAAGCACTGCAGAGTTTGTATGAAACCCATAGCAAAGCAGATTAACATTTTAAGGACACCTCATAGTGTTGTGAACCAAGATGCTTACATTTGACTGACTAAAACAAAACTTTGTGAACGTTACGTCAAACCTGCTTGCATGATAAACTGACAACAGTCATCCATGACCGTCTCGATAGCAATGAACAAATACATTCTTTTTTTAGCTCAGTTTGAAAAATTCAAAACCTTATCATAAAAAAAACTAGGAAAAGATCTTGAAAGCATGGGCGTAATCGCTTTTGTTGAATGACTTACTGTATTCATATATATATATTTATATATATATATATATATATATATATATATATATATATATATATATATATATATATATATATATATATATATATATATATATAGGATAGAGATGAAACTTAATTTAATAATAGCTTCTGATCTGATCTCGCACCACGCGGTTCTACAAACGGGTGCGCGTTTTTCAAATGCAATTTTCTTAAAATGACTGCAGAACATTCGTTCAAGCACGTTTTGGGCTAAAATAAATATTTTTCTGAGCTTTTACAGGTGTGACAGGTGACTTGATTGACAAAGAAGACGAACATGGTAGCTGCATGTATGCACTTACATACGACATGGCTATCGGGAAATTTGAGTTACTTTGCAATCGCGAATGTCAGCTCTACTAATTTCGTTAAAAAAATATTTAATTTAGATGAACCTTTGTCTAAATGTATTGGTTGTGCACGCGTAAGATAAATAATTTTAGAATAAGGGCGTCAAGGTTCGAACATGCAAACGCATGATAAGGTAATTTAGAGAACTCTTCTTAATACCTAACCCATGTATACTTCAACCCATGTAGAATTTTCTCCGGAATGCACCGATGTGTTTGTTTTTAATTGAGTCATACGTTCCCTCACAATCGTAAATTTTGTAAACTTAAGTGGGACAGCCACCCTAGGATCACAACTCAGAAAATTTTTCATTGCGTTTCTATATGAAACAATTCCGCTCCCCCATTAGTTTGGCAAAAATGATATATACCACAAGCATATATATATATATATATATATATATATATATATATATATATATATATATGGTTGTGGTATATATCATTTTGCCAAAGTAATGGGGGAGCGGAATTGTTTCATATAGAAACGCAATGCAAAATTTTCTGAGCTGTGAAGTGGCTGTCTCACTCAAGTTTACAACATTTACGATTGTGAGGCAACGTATGACTCAATTCAAAAACAAACTGTATATATATATATCTCCCTCCGTATACATAAGCTCTCTTTGCGCGAGTGGAGCAACGGCTCGTTGTGCTCCATGGAGTATGCCTTTGTAGTACCCTTCAAAATGCTTTGAGCTTGAAACAAAATGTTCTGTTAATGTTTACCTGGCAAACTGAAAATACAATTTTAGTCTCCACCACAAGGCCGAAATTGTGACTGGCTACGAGTCTGCGTGAGAACGAAGAGGCCTGGCGCGAGACCAAAGTTAATTGAGAGTTCGGGCCCGAAAAAATGATTAGACCAGTCTTCTAAGCCCGTCTCCTTAGCGAATGTCTCGTTGGCTTAACAGTTAACGAAAAAGTCTATGTTCGATTAGAGAAAGACCCAATAAACAGGGCGGATGTGAGATCAAGTGCTGTCTATAAAAGCTCTTTCAAAAGCATTTCATAAATATCATCAAGTAAAACATTTAATAACAGTATGTATGGCGCAACAAATCTCTCGGAAGCAGACTATTAAGGCCGTCAGTCTGTTTCTAACGGTGTTTAAAGACGGTTGTTGACCACTTCAAACAGGCTGCGTCGTTAAAGTCCGGTCAGCATTTGTGAACGCGCATAGTATTTTCAGCAATCGGATATTCTTTGAATTTGCTGTACAGGTGTTCTAGAGAAGCATGTTTAGCGTATCTTTTTATGTGGAAAGTTTCGGAAATGCATGATGCACGTGTATTTACAACAGCAAACGGCGACAAACGTGATACCCACAAAATCCACTAATCTGTCCCGCATTCTTCGCCATTTGTCAGGCGGCTCACAGAAGTGCACGGCATTATTAGCCTAACCTAACTGCCGTTACGTAGATGCTTACCTTTACCGGATGAGATGTGTTTAAAATGTTAGTGTTATTCGAGTTCGCGACAACCCAACGCGAATACTATGCTCTTCGCCGTCGTACTAATACTACCTATATTGAGACACCTGCGGCTGCTAAAGAGCCATTACTGTGTTTACCGCTGCGGCGGTTGGCACGACCACTCCTGTTATGATTGCGCCCACAATCGCTACGAGTTGGCTGTTGCTC
>QVRM01003209.1:0-17500 GCA_003439945.1 Dermanyssus gallinae | reverse complement strand
TGGTAGATTCCAGTGGCCTACACCCACTGAGTTGCCCGAAGAGCGCCCGTAGATCGTCCAGACATGCTGAACTAAACGGTGTGATCATAAGGTCTCTTAGGAAAGCCGGTATACCATCTACACTTATACCGAGAGGTTTAGTGTCCGCTGGCGAAGAAAGACCTGATGGGGTGACCATTGCATTATGGTCACATGGGAAGTCCCTAGCTTGGGATGCAACGGTTTCGTGCACAACCACGGCTTCCTATTTACACCACAGCTCCGTTGAGCCAGGGTGGGTAGCAAAACACGCGGACGCCAGAAAACGGGTTAAATATGCTGGACTGGAAACAAGATATATTTTTGTGCCTATTGCCATGAAGAAACTAGGACCAATCAGCAAGGGAACCGAAGCATTTCTCAAAGATTTAAGTAAGCGAATTTAGGAGGTCACAAACGACCGAAGAGAGGGTCAAGTCTTGAGGCAAGCGTTGTCCTTGGCCGTTTGCAGAGGGAACGCGGCATCTATTTTAGGCGTCATGGAGTGAACTAATTATTTAAAAACAACTTTGCAATATTACGTTCAGACCTCACAACTGTAACATTGTTTAACATGTAATAAATAATAATAATAATGACCTGCATATAGTTGAAATGTCTTATCGATAGAGGCATTGTTCACTGAGTAGTTTTATGATGCCATTTTCCTTGAATAACTTAAGTGATGAACATTCCCGTAATTCATTATCGATAGTGTTCCAAACTTTGGCCATGGCCATATCAGGCGATTTAAGTCTATAGTTACGATACGTATTGGGTATTCTCAACAGCAACAACAACAACAACTATTCACCCACAAGCTGTAGACGGCAAAAGTATTCGTTTCTTGTGTATTATACCCCTTTTATTCTCGAACGTATGTGCACCTCTCATGTACGCATCTTCATGTCCACCATAGGCATTACATGCAAAGAGAACAGCCAAACCATGCTCTCCTTCGTTGTGGTCATGCGATGGCTCCTCGCACGCTCGCTCGCTCGTTTGTTATGTGTGTATATATATATACATATTTATATATATATTTATATATATATATGTGAGAGTCGGGATTCATTTATTTGCTATATATGCATTACTACTAGTTGATCTCCTCGTCGTTGTTGATAAAGAACGATGTTCAGCGAACACGTTGCAATCCGCACTCTGGCGACGGCACCCGAAGAGGTCGGGTCGCAGAGAAGTACGTGAACGACGTGAGGCGTCGTAGTTGCCGGCAGTGTAGCCGTTTGAACGGCGATTGGCCGAAGTTGAAGTTTTCGTATTTTTATTAATAAACCTTACGTTGTTGAAAGCCATTTAGTTGTACTCTGTGGGATCCTCTACTACGTAGGCCGAAAATAACATTTTCTGCTTACATTTTGGTGGCAGCGGTGGGGTCTCAGTTCGTCTTAACGGCGGACGCACAGACCTGCGGCTGGTGGCTTGATATAACGTAGGTTCGAGTTAGGCCTGAATCGGCGGAACGACCGAAGTGAGTGACTCAGTGATTTTTTGGTGTGGCTTGGTGGTGACCGAAGACGCAGTCTGAACAAAATGGAGGAGACAGAAAGCAAGTCACTCGAAGATACTGTTGGTGCCCTAGCAAAAATGATGCAGAATATGGCTGCAGATAACCATAAAAAGCTAGAAGAATTTCGGAAACAGCAAGAAGAATTTCAAACATTCGTAATGGAGAAAGTGCTGAAAACAGAAGTACCGAGGACAGAACAACCAACAGCAACTATGGCACCGGCGGCGACACAAGTGGTGGCTGTGCGATCTGAAGCATTTGTTGATGTTTGCAGTCAAGTAGACTCGTATTATGGAGAAAGAGGCTTGCCGGCCAGAGAGTGGATCCGAATGTTTGAGCTAGCGAAGAAGATTGGAGAGTGGTCCTGGGCGGAAACAAGTCGCGTGCTGTTCGTTAAAATGTGCGGAGAAGCCCGAACATGGCACACAACCCACGGACACAGGTGTCGCGACTTCGATGAGTGGCGGACGATGTTCATGGCTGCCTTTGACCGAAAGGCAGACAAAAGTGTCCTCCTAGACGAAATTTGTGCGTGTCGGCAACAGACGGGTGAATCTATCGGTAGTTACGCCCGGCGGCTTGAAGCTTTAGCGTTGCAGCTACCGTTATCGACGCAAGAAATCAAATCGCGTGTGCTTACCGGGTTGCGTCCGGAGTTTGGATTTTTGATTCAAGATGTGGCGCGCCAGCAACATGATGATATATCCTCGCTGATCCACGATATCCAAGACGCGATTGATCTGCAGGAGCGTTGGCGGCAAGCCAGTGGCGGGGCGACCAAGAGCGGCTCTATGACAGATCAGTCGAGATACAGTCGGGGCCAGAATGTTGGCCATAGAGCTGAGAACTGGGTAAAGCCAAGTTCTAGAGAATCCAGGGACGGCCAGCAGCAGAACGCATTAAGCTATGCGTGGAGGCATACGGCCGCGGAGCATCAGCCACGTCATTGGGACCGGGACGGTGGCAGCAATAGCGCCGAAAACAGAAGCGATCGCACACGGCTCCCTACGTGCTTCAAATGCGGGAACGCAGGACACATAAGTCGTGATTGCAAGGTCCAGAGCGTGCGACAGGTAACGTACAGGTCAACCAGCAGCGCAATTGAATCTCGTGTGGCTGACGAGAGCGGAGTCAAGCTCGTAGTAGTGGACGGCAAGAAATGGCAAGCCAAAGTAGACACCCAGTCTGATATAACGTGTGTGTCTCGTAAGGCAGCCCTGCAGATGGGTCTGAAAATACGACCGACGACCGTTGGTCGCGTCCAGGGTATTGGTGGTGGCTTTTGTACGCCGGTCGGCGAGTGCATGGTCTCGGTAGCGGCCGACGGCATGGTGCATGAAGAAGTGGCACTTACCGTGCTGGAGGATGGTGCGATGCTCGGGGAGTCAATCTTATTGGGCAAGAACCTGCTCGACCGCCGAGAGCTGGTTACAGTTTACCGAGAGGGTAATGCTATTATTCTCAGTTCAGCGGCGTACCCGGAGCTAGTGAAGTTACTACCAGGCTCGGTAGAGCCAAAGGCCGAACTCGTCGCCAAGGAAAGCACTGAGCTTCTTCCGCGAAGCGTCTGCTTGGTTCGTGTACGGCCGATCGAGGCGGTGGATGGCCCGGTAATGGTCGAAGGCCATAATGGTCGTAGTGGAATACTGTTGGATGTAAGCGACGGAGTGGACGCCGTGTTGCCTGTGGTCAACTACGGGGATGAGATTAGTCAGCTAAAGAAAGGCGCTGTGGTCAAACGAGGGCGTTTGGTTGACGTGGAAGATATTACGTACCAAGTGGTACTAGGAGAAGAGACGGCAGAGCCTAGAGAGAGTGGCGAGGTCACAGCGGGGACATCGGTGTCGGTGAATGCAATGCGCGTGGATGCGTCGATAAACGCGGAGAACCTGCAACTACAGGTTGGAGAGGGCACCCCGGCCCCTATTGAAGCTAAGTTAAGGTCACTGCTGTATCAACACGCGCCGGTAATAGCCACGTCGATGAAGAATCTAGGCCACACGCCATTAGCAGAGTTTAAAATTATTGAAGTACCGGGAAGCCGACCAGTAGCGGCGAAACCTTACCGATTGTCGAGCGTAGTGCGAATGACAACTCGGATTATGGCGACGTCGCGAGATCAACACAGCACTCGCCAAATACTGCCGCTGACTCCGCTGGATACACTGGCGAAAAGAAGGATGAGAGCGCCGCCGATCGGGAAGACGAGCCACAATCGACGACTCATCCGGCGGCTGTTACGACTAGCGCGTCTCCCGGGGAGGCAGGTACCGTCAAGGAGAAGCGAGCGCGGCCGACACGAAGCGGTCAAGGGTTGGACGCAGAGGCGAGAGCGGAACAGAGACGAAGCTCCAGGCGTCGACGACAACCAAATTATTATTATAATGATTATTAAACGTTTACAAGTTCACTCGATGAGGACATCGACAATTTATCGGTAGCATTGGCCGAGTGTGAGAGTCGGGATTCATTTATTTGCTATATATGCATTACTACTAGTTGATCTCCTCGTCGTTGTTGATAAAGAACGATGTTCAGCGAACACGTTGCAATCCGCACTCTGGCGACGGCACCCGAAGAGGTCGGGTCGCAGAGAAGTACGTGAACGACGTGAGGCGTCGTAGTTGCCGGCAGTGTAGCCGTTTGAACGGCGATTGGCCGAAGTTGAAGTTTTCGTATTTTTATTAATAAACCTTACGTTGTTGAAAGCCATTTAGTTGTACTCTGTGGGATCCTCTACTACGTAGGCCGAAAATAACATTTTCTGCTTACATATATATATATATATATATATATATATATATATATATATATATATATACATATATATAGAAACGCACACATCCACAGACACTGTTGTCCTGTTGTTGTTGTTAGTGTTGTTGTTGCTGTTGTTGTTGTCGTCGTCGTAGTCGTTGTTGCCGCTGCTGCTGCTCTTGTTGCTTCCGTTTCGTCCACGACGTTCTACTATTGTTTTTGACCACCACACTTGTGAAACGGCAGGCAAGTTTATTTGAGAAGCAACGGAAATGTTTTACTTCGTGGCACCATCTATCAATGTCATCGCGTCGTGTATCGTTCCGTGGGTGTCAATACATATATGCGCGAGGCTATTTGCTTACCTAACTAATCCGACCACGCCCACTGTATGTGCATGCACATATGTGCCTGCATGCGTCTCTTGGCATGTACAGGTGAGACGTCGATAGGTGGATTGATCTGTCTGTCTGTGTGCCTGCGCGTATCTCGCAGTATTCGTATGTTGTATGGTTGTGCCTATGCATACGCATGTGTGATGGTGGATAAGTGCCGAAGAAGCCGCGTAACCGTGGAAGCCCGTATCAGCCGCTCACCGCAGCCAATTGCTACTGTCGCCTCGTCTCAGCGTTATGTTATGTTGGCACGACTGGCCCGACTTCCCGATAGCTCCGATTCGCGATACCGGTGTTCTAGAGTTTAGGCGAAACTTGTCTAGTACTACGACTATCAACCACTACAACCTGTTTACGTTGACGTGGTGTAACGAATCCGACCGAACTCGTCCACTTGGCCACGCGCCCTAATGTTGATGACCTACCTTTCGTTGTTTCCGCCCTCACCCCTTCGCTCGCCCGCCATATATATATATATATATAGTTTCTGAAAAAAATATAGGGCCACCCATTTTTGCCACATTTCACGCACTTATTATAACCGATCGTGTAAAGATCATAGTGATACACAGTGCTCACAGAAGAACAGCGGATACTTTTATCGACATTTGGGGTATCGGGTTACCTTGAAACACGAGATTTCGACATTTGGCACAGCTACACCGCGAAAAAAGCATACAGTCACCACCAATATGGATGTCTTAGCGCGTGAATTGAGTGGAATAACGACGTTTGGGCTGCTTTTACGGCTCGACGGAAACGAAAGCAGACCTCTTACCAGAACTTTTTCTGTGCTGAAACGATGGGCCTGGGTGGGCGTCTCACAAGTGACCAAAAAATACCCAAATCAAGGCTTATAAGGATGTCGGCCTCTCTAATCGGGAAATTTCCCGTCGATTGGGACGCTCTCGCCAAGTAGTGAACAACTTCGTGAATTTAGGTGAAAACTACGGCGTAAAAAAGAGTTCCGGGCGTCCAAATGCCATTTCGGAACAAAGCAAGCGCGCAATTCTGAAGATAGCCTCGAACTCGGCGCTCTCGGCAAAGGCAATTGCGGCGGCGGCCGGTGTGCAAACGAACGTGCGAAATTTGCAAAACCTCCTCAGGAAGACACTTTGGCTTACGAGAAAAAACTTAAGAGAAAACCACGATTGACTGCTGAGCATCAGAAAGCTCGTTTCGACGTCGCCCAGGTTACGATGCCATGGATCACTGAATGGCACTGAGTGCTTTTTTCGGATGGAAAAAGTTCAACTTTGATAGACCGGATGGAATTTAACGATTATTTCCACGATGTGCGCAAGGATGAACGAATTTTGTAAAACGGCACTTAGATGGCGGTTCGGTGATGATGATCTGGGCCGCTGTTGGGTATCATACAAGGCCGCCGATTGTGTTTTTAGACGGTCGTGTTAATTCGACGCGCTATAGGGATCTACTAGAAAAGCAATCCGCGCATTTTGAGCTGATGGGAGGGCCCGACTTTGTTTTTGAACACGATAATGCCCCGATTCACACTGCCAGGTTGATCGAAAGCTGGTTTGAACAACGTCACATTGAGGTCCTACGCTGGCCTACAGTCGTACCTGATCTTAATATCATCGAGACTGTATGGGGCTGGCTCGCCCGAAAGGTTTACACCGACGAAAAACAATTTTCGAACCAAGTAGAAGTGAATAAAAAGCAATTGTGAAGGCTTGGGACGAGCTCTCGCAGGAAGTCATCCAACATTTGTTCAACACTATACCAAACCGCATTTTTGAGGTTATCCGACTTAATGGGAAGTTCACTAAATGTTAAGTATAGTTGCTAGGTGCCGTGAAAGGAGTCCAAAGGCCGTTAATCCGCTTAATTCACTCGTTAAGACATGCATCTTGGTGGTGAATTTAGATTTTTTTCGCGGTGTAGCTGTGCCAAATGTCGAAATGTTGTGTGCTAAGGCAACCCAATACCCCAAATGTCGATGGAAGTATCCGCTGTTACTCTGTGAGCATGTATCACTATGATCTTTACACGATCGGTTATAATAAATGTGTGAAATGTCGCAAAAATGGGTGGCTTTATATCAGGGAATAAATATATATATATATATATATATATATATATATATATATACGTATATAGTATGTATCTGACGAATAGCGCATTCAAGCAAAACAAGAATCGGAAGGAAACTAGAGGACCTTGACTCATTTTTGTTAAATTTCACAGTACGAGAATCGCCGCTGAACCGCCCTTAACATATATATATATATATATATATATATAACGTTTTTTATGTTAACACTTTGAAGTGAACAAGTGTTACCGCGGTAACGTGTACGTAGCATATGGTATGTGTTTACACATGTGGGCCTGCATGTTCTGAGCGTACTATCGTTGCTGTTATTAATGCTGCTCGCTGCTGACGTTATCGTGCTATGTATACGTATGTATATGTATGTGTGCGTATATACGTATACTACATACATAGTATATACATGTAATAATTAAGCTTAGCACTTCGAAATAGCTATGACACTATCAGCTGGCGGTTACCGCTAACCATACGAATGCTAACAACGGAGAGTCAGCGTGTCTGTGGATATCTCTCTGTGGTGTGCATATGTGCATGGGTATGACTGCGTAGATGAGAAAGAGAGAACGAAAGAGGCGGGGGGTGTGGCGAGGAGGAAACAGGAGGATTCGCTTTAACCGTTAGAAGCGACCGACGAGAATGGGCGCCGTGGCGTCAGAAATTAGTTTTGCCTTATCTCTCACCATAATCGACTTTGTGTTGTTGTTGACGTCGTCGTTTCTGATATTATTATTATTACTACTACAAAAGCGATTTAGGCCGATAAGAGCAAATAGATTCGGCTTTTGCTGCTGCTACCGACGCTAGAACACAGTTCGTTACAATGCTACGGCTGTCGTTGTCATCGCCATGTACTCTATCTCTTTCTCTCTATACCCCCTTAAATAATTACACGGAGAGGTTATGTCGACCTCTCCGTCGTGTTCTTATTTAATCAGGAAGTACGTAGAACTCGTGACACGTATGTCTTTTGTTTTTCAAATAGAGCGCGGCGGAAATGTTGTGCTTGAGCCCGGTGGCGTATGTCGTGCATTCGCGTGCGCCCTGCGACTGGAGGAGCCACTTAGGTGCATGGCTTTGATCCCCTCCATTGTACGTTTATATATAAAATATTTGTATATGTATGGGGTCCGTCTTACGATGCAATGCGAAAGCAGTTCCGTGGACGTTAAATGTTGGCCATATAGGTATGACAAATTGTAGTATGTTTTACTGAGTCTCGTGCAGCAGACGAACGATGCAGACACCTGTGAGATCGATCCCCGAAAATATCGTCGAATAGTAGAACCGGAGGCTCTTCAGTTCGTTTCTTGTGTAGAACATGTAGAACAGATAGACTTGGTGATTAGGAGGATACTGTGCACAAAGAGAGAGTTGTTAGTGAGTTTTTCTTAATTCTGTGAATTCCTTATCCTCGTTACCACGATGCAACATCGGGTTGCGCGGTTGCCGCCATCCTAATTACGTCGTGCCTAACAGTGTAGACTTAGCTCACATTTGCTCAAGCTGAGCGCTGTGTGCAAGAGAAGACGAAGCCACCTCGTCTCCGCGCGGCATACAGCCGGGCGTCAGCGGTCCTCAAGGGAAATGTCAGGACAGTAATAGAAACTTGCAAGTTAAGAAATATCAGAATTAAGCTAAATAAGGTCTCAAAGAAACTGGACCTGGATCTCCGCAGGGTCGAAAAAGTAGTGGTCTCTTTCAGTTTCTCTGCGGATCCCGCTTGAGGACGCGGATGAGAAGATCGGGAACCTATGGGCTTTATTGGAGGCAACACAGAGGGAACAAGATGAGTTGCTGGCGCGACCTCCTCAATCCTCAGACCCCTCGGCCCAGCTCTCAATCTCAGCGGCTACGGGATCCCCTCTTCTGTACGAAGGAGTGACAGCTTGCGAGAAGTGGCCTTATGGGGCATTAATTATCTGGCCAGTGCTCGAAAGATAGAGGCAACCATCCGTTAGCTACTGGCGGCCACTGAGGCGGTTCCTATAGTGCCTAGTGACCCACGCCAAGGCCGCACTACGACCCGCTGGTACACGTTGCTGAAGGTTACGATCCCTACAGCCCGGTGTCTTCAGGCCCAGCGATCTATCCTGATCGCGGGCAGCAGGTGCAGGCCCGAGGTCTGGGAGAGGCTACCCACGTGCTTCAACTGCCAGAGATCCGGCCACAAGACTGCGACTTGCACGGCCTCCCGCCGACAATTTTGCCGTAGGACCCTTGCGCCGACGGACGACTGGCAAACGGTGGGCAAGGCCTCTCAGGTTGAAAACCCCAGTAAAAGTAATGATCAGGTTTCTCCAGGTGAACCTCAAATCGGTGCCGGGCAGTCTACGACCTACTGGGCGCATACACCACACAGCACTAGGTGGGCCTTTGCCTTAGATCAAAACCAAATGTGTACATCTCTCGTTCTACACCTAACATGTTCACTGATGTATAAAGCAATGTGGCCATCTGGTAAGCACCAAGACGTGACGCTTTCTCTCACCGATTGGGGTCATGCAAAAGGTTTTGTGTGGGCGTACCTTCCGCCCAACTATTGTATATCGTTGTATATTCGTGTTACTTTTCGCCTATTAAAACTCTGCAAGACCTGCAGAGGCTATCGGTGTAAATAACATCTACCGATACCCAAAACACTCACTACTTGTCACGGGGGACTTCAATGCGGTGCACACTGCCTCGAGGGGTTGCCGTGCCACTGATAAAGGCGCGACTCTTCTTGAATGAGTGTCCGAGCACAGCATGACCCTAGCTTATCATGGCGATGTTTGTACGTTCGCGCGCCGAGGTCAGACATCGTTCTTAGACCTCACCTTTCTCGGAGGACTCGACCGCTCTACGACGGATACAAAACTGGAAGGTCCAGGAGAACGAAGAAACTTTTAGCGGTCACCGCTATCTAACGTGCGAACTGCTCTCGCCGGTCACGCGTTGTCCCGATACGGAGAAACGTACGTGGCAGATACGACACATCAACAAAAGTTTAGATGGGTAGTGCTCTTGGATTAGAGTGAGTCATGTATTCCCTCCCTGTGCGTTTAGCACCCACACTACTATTTTCCAGCATAAAAAACATGTATGTTTTTCTCTCACTCTAAACGAGAAATTTCCGCTTTTTCCCCATTGTATTGGAAACAATTATTAATAATACAATACATTGTATCTTCCAAGCCCTAAAATATATATATATATATATGGAAAGGCCAAAATGAGCCTGTATATCGGCACTCTCCTTCGCACGCTCTCCTTCCTCGTTCTCCTCTCTCTCTCTCTCTCTCTCTATATATATATATATATATATAGGGTCTCCCAGAAAAATATAAAGATCGATATGGAAAGTTGTACAGCTCGTTTAGGTGAATATTTTTTCCCATGGAAACTTCGTGGTCTCTGAGAAGTGTTGTTTCGGAGTAAGAGTGATATTACTAAAACCAGTGACACTGGGGTTACTGTCCGACATATGAGCACAAAGTGTGCGTTTGCGAGTCAGCAAGTCCTTCTGTACAGAAACTAAGCACATTGTCGTGTGTCGTGAGAAAATGGCTTAATTAGCTTTCAAGCCTAATACGTCAACTCCTAATCGAACGACCATTCGCAACGGTCACAAGTTAACATACTCAGATGCACATTTCATGACGATTATTTGGCACCAATTGTATGGCAATGCAAGCCACGATTGCGGAGTGATAGATAGATAGAGCCACAGCGCGGAAGATATTTTTCGGCTGACATGTCGAGTTTGAGTGCATGCATAAATAACTTGGTTGTTAAAGGCAGGCGATCGCGGTGGCCAAGCAATCGGCCCGCCTCGGCCAATCCACCAATTCTCGAAGGACGCAGTGCGGTGACGTTCCGTTGTTCTGCAAACACACCCACTCCCGAATACCTTCTGGAACGTCTTTCAACAGTCCTGGTAATCTCGCCTCAAGGATGTATGCCTCTCTATCCAACCTGTTAGAAAGTATATATGGGTCTATAGATAGCTGTTCACCTATGCACCAGCCCACACATTCATGGAGAAGCGACTTTGGCGTCCACGCCGGTGAATCACATGCGTGCTCTCGCTTGCCCAAGAATGAGTGTTGTACCTGTTTTTCATCATTGATTTACACATGATGGTGGTGTGTTGAACACACCATCATGTGTAAAACAAGTTTCATTAGTAAAGAGCACAAGGACAGGGGGTTCCTTCCGAATTGGCTTCTGTTTGCCGCACGATCCAAGTATCCGTCGCTCGTAATCTGAATTCACCAGAACTTGAACTTGCTGCCGTCGGTACAGGTAGGTCGTTCGGCTCGTAACACACTGCGCATGGTACTGCCACTCGCACCAACGTTTCCTTCGAGCCACTTTCCTCGTATTTCGGCTACTGCCTGAAGGATGCCCGTCTTCCATGGCTAGTGCCGTCTTGCCGAAAACGTATCTGGTATTGCCGTCGCGTCTCGTATGCGTTACTCCGTTCCTCAATGGCGACATCAACAAAGAAAATGAAGAAATTTGTGATTCACACATTGACATATTTGCAGCTGCGAGTGATTAACTGCGGTTAGTCATTTATGCATGTACTCAAACTCGACATCTTCGCCGAAAAATCTTAATTACTCTGCAACCACGGCTCGTATTGTGCCATACATTTGGTACCAAAACGAGCGTTATAAAAATGTCTTGAGATGATAAGTAAACTTGAGCGTTGCAAACGACGCTATATATTCTTCAAAAAAAAAGCCAACATTTCTCACAAATACGGCAATGTGCTTAGTTTCTGTATAAGAGGTCTGGCTGTTCTGGTTCTCGGAGACCATGTTCCATTAGAAAAAATATTTACTTTACTGAACTCTACGATTTTCTATCTCAATCTCCAAATGGTCCTTTATATATATATATATATATATACTTTACTGAACTCTACGATTTTCTATCTCAATCTCCAAATAGTCCTTTATATATATATATATATATATATATATATATATATACAGATGATTTAATAATCATTTACAATACGTTTGCACACTCGGCAGTACTCGCCTATATATATATATATATATATATAACCCTCTTTCTTCGAGGGTGAAATTGTGTGGCGAACTGAAAGAAGGGGATACAAGGACAAGCGATTGATGTATTATAGAAGGTCTAACAAAACTGTTCGCTACGCTTATCAGGTAGAACTCCAAATCGTCTCGTAGGTTATGCTTCGTCCACTACGACGCCCCAGCCCACAGATCTAGAACTGAATTACAAGCTCTACTCGACCTATATCGGAGTCACGTTATTCCAAAATCGCTACTCAGCTTATTCATTCGGCTTGGGTCCATACGATTTCGATCTTCTTCCAAAATTGTTTTTTTTTTCAAAAAATAAAAACAGTTAGGGGAAAACGTTCCGATTCACGCGACACAATGCGATTAGAGGCGCCCTTCGATAAACGAATGCTTTTTTTGCGAAATATGTTTATCTTGGTGAAAATAACATTGAAATCTAAATAGATTATACTTAAAAAGACACACACAAACACACACAAACGTATTTATTTGATTATAGAAGTACGAAAATATACATAAAAAGAAGAAACATTTTACCTATTATTTTTATGTATATTTTCGTGCTATTTAAATAATTTTTATGTATGCTCTTGATTTTCTTCCGCTGATCTCATCTCTAGCATTATACTCTTAATGGAAAGTACCTTTAGCGCTTTCTGAGGTTGTACGTTTGACGTTTGAATTGGCGAGTGACAAGGGTTGCCGCACTGAAACACTTGTTTGGCTTGTTGTTGTTGTTGTTGTTTCAGTTTCCCTGCTGGCATGGTGTTCTCTTCCTTTGTCACTTCATGCTGTGACGCGACTCTCTCGCCGAGGCTTGCTTCGTCTGCCAAAAAAGATTCCGTCGAAGTATTGCCGTTTATGATGGGTTCGCATTTTTCCTCTTCGCTTCACTCCTCCCTCGTACGTACTCGGTCTACGCATAGGTACAGAAAACCAACCGACGGGGGGAAGCATTGTCTTATTGTCCTGAGCTCAGCCGATGTCGATCATTCGGACCGGCAACGCGTCGCTCTGCGTACGCCCAGAGGGTACAGGAGAATCTCTAAGGGGCGGGAGCTCCGCAGTGACGCCACCCAGAAAGAATGGCGAAGTCAGCCTGTCGTGAGGTGAGGCGACAGACATCATGCCGATCAACGGAAGCTCTACGGCCACTCGATCGGCATTCGAACAGTCCCGGATCGATCGTGGTTGGACCACCTTGACTCCCGACGACATTGTCTTCGCGCCAGTGATTATTGACGCTGAAGGCAAACTAATAACTGTTGTTGACCAACGGTGAATAACAAATTGCCGTCACTCGTGCAGACGGTTCCGAAGCCCCACAATGGCTTAGTACACTGTTGTTTAAGGTTGTTCGTGATACTATTGACATTGTTGTTATGATTGCTATGCTGCTGTTGTTGTTGTTGCTGCTATTATTGTTGCGTCACTATCGTTGTCATTTTTGTTGCTGCTGTTGTTGTCAGCATCATGTATTCCTGTTGCTGCGGATGTTGTGGTCGGTTTATTCGAATAGAATGGAACCATTGAGGGCCTAACAGCCAAAGATTGATTTTGACGTATTGACGTTTAGTGGCATGCCTAACAAGCCAAGTTATGGTGGTAGGCGCGTAGGTGATTTGCTTTATTCCGCCCCTCATCATTGTCGTGAGATCATTTCAAGAAGGTGAGCGCTGCTGTCACTTACGCTGATTATAGCTAGGTAAGTTTTAAAAAAAACACGAAGTTGAGCATTCGTCGGACACACTTGAGTTTACACACCGTCTGAACTCCTGAAAAGTGAAAATGTATCAAGTAAGAATACCAATAATATTAATACTACGGCAGGATTTGCTTGGTACCTAGTAAACAGAATATATTAGAAGGACCAGCCCTAACAAAAGCATTTGAAACAACCACGGTCTCTATGCAATGCCGATCTAATGCTTGGTGCCATGGCAGGACGTAATGAGCCACTGTTGCTAAAGTCAATAACATACGTTCGAACTCTACTAATGTAAACTTGGGACACGTATACAAATATTAACGAGTAATAATAATAATAATAATAATAATAATCTCAACCTCTTCCTTGTGGTGACGGCTTGTGGTGAGGATAGGCGCCCCGCCCCGTAAGCCGTTTTTTGTGTGGTGGACTTGTTAATTCTGGCGTTCTACACCCGTTAAGCTGCCTAAAAAAACCCGGCAGACTCATAAGACAGGCGGAAAAGTGAGAAGTGCAGAAACAAGCAGATTTCAAAAAGCGAAGAAAGTATCTCGAGGTGTAAAAGAGCTGCCACGTTATGTCTATTGCTTTGAAGGCACCACAAAACGTTCGAGCAATATCGCAAAACGTAAGACAATTACGGAAAACATTTGCATCTGGTTTAATAAATTCAGGTTGGCTTAATTTACGCATTACATGAGACACAACTAGTGGTTCATTCATATCATTGGATCTTCATTTATTTTGCTAGTTCATGTATTGACTGAACTGCTGGACATTCTGCGGCGTGGTGTCTGTCGGTTTCGAAGAAAAATATTGGCGATCGACGCAAAGCGATGTTTCTGAGGCAGATGATGGTATTGGCTATTTGTGGAGATAACGTGGCTTCTATAGGAATTCTTGGCTAACACAAGATTACCTGATAACAACAAAAACGTTTGTTCAACACAATTCTAAGTATTAATAATACTAATAATTATAATTATAATATTAAAATAAAGGGTTATGTCTGAATAAACGATAATTCGCTTAGCAAACATTTGTAATGTTTTCCGTTAGCAATTACTATACGTTACATTTCACCGCATTTATGAGAGATGGCAGGGTTCACAAATCGTACTGTCGATTACAAGTGTTACGTAGACAATCCACAGTTGTTGCAGGGTCGATCGGTAGATGGATAAATCGGCGCTATGAGCGTTTAGTAGATGAGTATATTGGTTGCTGGCCGTTTGCCGATCTGCAGCAATAACAATTCGTTACCCCGTTTGAAAGCTGTAGGTTACATCGACGATCAAAAATGAGTTGTGTTGATATAGACAAAAAATTATATAAAATATATATATATATACCTACCTTTATTTATTTACCTTATATATATATATATATATATATATATATATATATATATAAGGTGAATAAAGGTAGGTATATTAATATATATATATATATATATATATATATATATAAATGCAGACACCTAGAAGTACTGTTGCGAAAGTTTAAAAAGACGAGGCTCGGAACTTCACGTAAAATGCGTCTTCGTACGTCGACCGCACCGGCCGCACTGTCTTCACATTAAAGTCGAGCTAAGGACGCTTACTTACATACGATTCGGTCAAACTACCCAGCTAGATACAGAGAAACGAAACAATCCGAAACGAAACATATCGTGCGCCAAGTACGACAGACAACCACCCAACCCGATCTGCTCCAGGTCGCCCAACCACAAACGTTGTGAGCTTTGACGGCGGACATCTTGGCGGGCCAATAAAGTCACGGCTTTCTACACATAGTATGATGCCCTGTGTCTGACTGAGTATCTGAGGCTGGCTACCTGCCGCCGACCTGCCTCCCTGAGGTGCGTGCTTCCCCGTGAGGCTAGCAAGCACATGTAACCACTAATGGAGGTCGCCGATCGCCGATCGCCGTCTCGTTCGCCAGCGTCGCCGCGTACTTCAGCGACTTCAAATCAATTGAGTGGTACAAGAGTGCGAGCAGCTGAGAGAGAAACAACTCGGCTCAGGTGAGCATTCATATTCTATTTAGCCAGTCCGGCAGCACAGTGTGAAAGCTCTCCGGGAAGCATCTAGACAGACTCATTCCACTTGGTTGTTGGCTCGCTGCTAATCGATATGTTCGGTTGGCCTAGCCTGGCAGACGACACCAGGCCCTGCTCGGCCAGGTTCGCTTCTCTGTGAAGCGTGTGAAGCGTCATCGACGACCAACGCGTCGTCCAACGCACACACCGCGAAGCTGTTTATACTGCGATGTTTTGCCGCGAACCTCAAGATACAACTACTACTACTACTGCTGCTACCTACTGGTTCGAACTTGGCCAAAACGACTTGGCCGCGCGCGACTCGCGCCGAGGCGGCAAAGATCGATACATGATCGATGCATATATATGATCTGTGCGAAGCAACCAAACTCCCCATGGCGGCAGGTGTAACACTCGTGTATGGCACACGTAACTTCTCCCACAAGTAGGAATGCTCTTGTGCTGACTGCCGAAGAAGCATTGATGAGAGAGAGAGAGAGCCTTAGGTGGATGGGCAGGGGTGCACACCGTAGCCCGGTACACAGGACACTGCTCGAGGGCGGCACCCAGGGGAATCGCTTTTCATGCATGCAACGTTCCTGCATGCCGCACGCACAACATGGCGCATGCATTGCAAGAATGAATTGCGAGTGCGCTCAACACGGGTACGTGCCCAACTAACT
This sequence comes from Dermanyssus gallinae, assembly GCA_003439945.1. NCBI lineage: Eukaryota > Metazoa > Arthropoda > Arachnida > Mesostigmata > Dermanyssidae > Dermanyssus > Dermanyssus gallinae. Next base: position 1,239 of record QVRM01003209.1, on the reverse strand, counting down.
TACCATGGACGAGGCAGGCATGATGTTCAAATTTGTCTGAGCAATTGAGCACATAGAGCTCGGCTTCTAATGCTAATAAGGAAAGCGTGAGGATTTGTTCGATACCCACAAATTGTCAATAGAGCAAACCTTTGATGCGATAACAACGCAATGAACAGAGATAGACAGCAAAAGAGAGACAACGAAACACTTCCTAGGTGTACGCGCAGCCTGTTCTTGTCTCGATCTATTTCGCTCTCCTTTCATGCACGAATTGCAGCTAACGCAGCTTGTCATTGTAGCATACCCAACAGTATCGCCTTGCTAATACGCCAATTCAAAGCGCCACCAATCTACTCAAGTCGCATAGGTGACTGCTGTAACTAGTAGCTAAATTGCCTAGTTGTATGGTACGCGATGGAAGTATGTCGCTGGCTTTTGTTTGATTGCTGACCACATTTAACGTTAATGTTAATTGTTTGACTACATTTAACACTCTCTCTCTCTCTCTGTTTGTTGTTGTTGCCGTTGCTGTTGTTGTTGTTTTTGCTGCTGTTGTTGTTGTTGTTGTTCGCCGGTCGTATCGTTTTCGAAAGCGGATCGGCAAAGATAAAGAAGAAGAAGAAGAAGAAGAAGAAAAAGACGAAGAAGGAGAAGACGAGGATCAAAAAAACAAAAAAGAAAAAAGAAGAAAAACAAGACCAAAAAAGACTACCTTCCCAGTTAGTTCACTTACTGTTTTGCTGCTAGGTTTGCGTGGCGGCTGGCTCGTTGGCTGGTTGGTTACGCTGGGGGTTGCCGCCGACCGTAGGAAGTAGGGAGTACAATCGGTGGTACAACGTTATTCGTTGACTCTCGCTCTCTTTGTTTACATAGCGTGCCCTAGCGAGCGATCGAATGGCCGTTGCGGGTTGGTCGGGTGGGTCGGTCGGTCGGTTGGTTGGTTGGTTGGTTGTTCTCGCTAGAGTATTTCGTGTGCTTGTGTGCCTCGAATCGGCTTGGAGTGACTCTGAGTGAGTGACTCTGAGTCTGCGTGTCGAGAAGGGCGCCCATCAGACGCTGCTGCCGCTGCCGCCGTCACAGCCACAGCTCATTTGCCGCTCTTACGATGACCTATCTACCTACCTACCTGTCTCTATACGGTGGATTGCTGCTGCTGGCCGCTACGAAATGGACCGCTAATGCTACGACAACGACGACGACGACAACGTCGCTATTACGCTGGTTACGGTGGCCTAGCTTGAACAGTTTGTTAGGCGG
>QVRM01003208.1:17500-207760 GCA_003439945.1 Dermanyssus gallinae | reverse complement strand
GTCCGGTGGGGCTCGAACCCGCGCACCTATGTGTCTCCTCCGGTCGCGAGGCGCAGACGCATGCCACTCACTACGCCATGCCACCTTTACCTGATGACAATAAGTGTTCAATCCCTGGCCTGTCCAGACAAAACGAGGATGCATGTGGGGTAGACGCGAATGTGAAAGTACGTACGGCCCAGATCGTATGGCTTTTCAATGCATTTTGGTCGCTAAAGTTTGCACGTAGACCCGACTGTCACGGTCATATGAACGGCTAGAAAGAAACAAAAATTAGCATAGCGTGAACATATGAGACCATTTCGGCAAGTGCACGCCATCTTAGACTTCGCTTCGGGAAACGTCGTAACGAACGTGCTCCGTAATGCAGTTCTCCGGAACGAACAAGATCCGTAACAGTAATTGAAATATGAGCGCAATTTTATTATTTAATTGGGTTAGCTAGCGAGGAGTGAAAGCTAGTACTATACAAAGAGGGAATTGGACAATAAATCAGTATACGTATCTTGGGGTGACAATGACAGCAGAATATGATTATTGTTGAGGAAGGAAATAAATTACAAACGAAGAAGGCTGAAAGAGAAAGAATAAAGTAGATGTAGTAAATAAATGTAGTAGGTCTGTGCGGGTTTAATAAATATATTAACAAGGAATAGATAGGAAGTCTGTGTGTACCAAGATTAGCATTGCAAATACCGCTCTGGTCCAAGCGTCAATTTGGCAAGAAGTTAGAAGAGCACAAAAAATGATAAGATTGGTATTGGGGATTGCAAAAGGAAAACACAAAATAGGCTAAAGTTTAGTACTAGGATATAAATGTCCTAGTACTCCACTTAAGTCCACAAAAAGATGTGTTAGAACAGATGCCGGTAGTGAAGACGGCAATAAAAGTAAACCTAATGGGATCACAGAAAGAATTCGGAGCTCGGTAGATTGTTTACAATAGTCAGGTATGTGCAAGAGCGAATATATTGGAAGGAGTGGTGGAACCGAGGCAAGAAGCATACACTGGCAATTGGTGATTGATAATTAGAGATATGGAAAGGATAAACGGAAACGGCGGGGTAGAATGTATATACGATGATTCAAGCGGAAGTGGGCTATTAGCAGATGCCAGGGTAGGTGTTGGATACAAAAACTCAGCGAGCTAAATATATGGAGGGGAAGTAAAGAATGTTGAGTTAGAGGCTTAGGGAACGGGTCACATTAACATATTGTAAAAAATATACAGCTTTGGGGGGACCGGAGATATAGATCTGTCGGAGACCCCTAGCAGTATGAACAAAAGCTAGAAAGGCTCTGGTCGATATTATTAAAGGAAAAGTTGTCCCAATGATATTCCGTAAGAGCGGGTAGGCAGACGGATGATACTTCGGAAATGCTTGAGAGCACAGTCTAAATATGAAGCTTTGTGTAATCCTCATGTGAAATCGTAATTCAGTAGGCCAGGTGATGATAGCCATTAACTATGTATCTGGTATAGACGTGGTGATTGTCACACGCAAAATCAGACCAGAGGTGAGAGGCATTAAAAAATATCTAGGTCTCTAATCTCTCGTCGACTCTGTTTAAGTAATTTGGCATTCGAGAGCAAAGTTTTCCAACGGCGTACGCGGCATCTTCAACCTTTGTGCAGTTATCCTGGCAAGCGGTTCCTTATCCGCCCTGGCAATCAAAGTACTCGCTTCATGCACATTGTAAAACACTTACAACAAGCAAAGTTTGCCTGAGTGAGGTGATATATATATATATATATAAGTGGCCCGGTCTATTCGTATCGGTATTAATATTCCCTTGCTATAATTGTCGCCACCTTCACTTAGAAGCTAGAACGACCACTAGGGTGGTTACCACCCCACGGCACCTCCTCAGCAACAACCAAAACCTATAGCGCTCATCATCGCCCGGGGCAATTCGTACGGCTTCCACAGCAGCCATACAAGTGTTTTGTAGATAGATTCGCCGGGACTCAGAGAAAAGGAAATGGCTTCAAGGATGAACCTTTAACTAAAGCCCCTGACGGAGAAAATATTAATCAGTTGAACCGATACCCTTCCAACTTTTGCTTGGTCTAGTCTCAGCTAACATTCAACGTCCACGGAACTTGCTGTACTCAAAGGAGTTACCGTCGCGAAACCCTATCGAACACAATTGTTCACCACTTTGACAATTAGCAGCTTCCGGTGGGGCAATTGACACACCGCTACAAACCTTGTCGTCTTTGACGTATGTCTTTAAATCGTCGGCATAAAGTTTACCAAGCAGGCAGAGCCGGAGGTCTTGTGCAATAATTGCATACCAGAGCGGTTCTATGCAGAAGTCTTGCTGCTCCTATCAGTGAGATAGGCTTGACATTAATTTCTAAACTTAGTTCTAATGTCCTAGCGATTCTGTCTTCATAAATAGAGTCTGGTAGGTGTAACCCGATCAAAGGCACGCAAAAGTCAAAGTAACAAACAGTACGAAGCGGAGATCGGTGATTGCGGGCCAGGGCCCAGTCATAAGAGACCTTAAATAATTGGGTTACCATCGATCGTCCCTTAGTGAATTCGTGTTGCTGATTGTCTAAAAAAGATTGGATGACAAGGCTTTATAGATGCAATCAACAAGTATTTCCTCCATGATTAGGTATGCATGTGTAGTAGGTCAGTAATTTTCAGCAGTTGCTCTAGAGCCCTTCTTGTACGCAGGAGTGACAATGGATTCACGCACGACGGTGGGAATCACAACAAGTGAAAACTAAGGCCAGTGGCTCCGCTAGACACTCGGCCAGTTCTTTAAATCTAGCCAGTGGTAGACTATCAGGCGTGTAGGTGCTTTTGCGTCACAGATTTCAAAGGCTTTCGAGCACAGTTTGGGGATGAAATTCAATGTCGTTGAGTGTGTCGGCAGACTGCTTGATGGTTTCAGTGGTGACGTACTGAGACTGTATCTAAACACTCACGGTAAGAAGATTTGGCAGGTCTCCGAGGCGAAAATAAATGATAAGATAAAGTGGCAAGACGGTACCACGGCCACCCCCCGACCAGAGACAAAGAGGACGACTGGATTTAGTCTTTTTGAGTCCTGCACATTCTATATACTATATCAGTCTCGACTCGACCGCCGTAGCGTACGGACGGTGTTTTGTGAGTGCTCCGTGATATATTGGGTGATAGTGGGAGCCTGTCGCCTCGCGGCAAACGCAACCACTACCCCCGGCACCTTAGGCCAGAACCGAGTTTCAGACTACTCACCCGCGACAGCAGCGACTCCTCGGGTGAGAAATTTCCAACTTCGTACTCTTGAATACTTAGTGTAAACGGGCGGCAATTCAAACGACACCACGTGCAGCAATCCGAACGGCGTCCGTGCAGATGCGAAACCGCCGCCATGCACAATCCGAAACACCGCCGTGCGCAGCATCTCAAAAACGGCGCCAACGTGCGCGACACCTCGAGAGCGGAAGCACGCCAAAAGTTTAAACGCTGCAAAACGACTTAAAGTCGGCAGTATAGTAAGTGCGGGGAAAACTCGAAATCGATGGGACGGGAGTATCCGACGCGGACTCGGCGAGTCACGACTTGTGCCCGGCAGGTGCCCCCCTTGTCTGCTACTCTCAAGAGTTCGGTGACCAAGAAGAACTCGGTAGCATGCTTGAGGAAGCAGTGGAAACCTGCGTCACAACTCAGTAGGTGCAACTCTCGCGCGTTGAACCGACGAGCGAGCGTCTAGATGAAACAGGCTAGGTAACAGCCGCCCCCAGTAGAATGACTGAGGAAGCAACACTCCTAGATGAAGCTATGGATACTCAGTGCGAGTCTAGATTTGCCTCCCTAGAGAAAAGCTAGCTACACCCCTGCAGCAAGAAAAAGAAAACTCGCGCGCCTACTAGACCTGAGCGAGAGGAGCCCTCTTCGCCTAGCTAGGTAAAACAAAAATAATTTACAGCTCTTACTGATGCCAGTGGCTTACATAGAAAAACTAGTCTAGTAAGACCTGCAAATGTCTAAAGCAGTACAAACTATAGGTCTAAATATACGTGAAATCTGCCCGTAGAGCGCTTAAAGTAGGTTTCACTCCCGCAATAACAGAAGGACAGTCCCGTCCAAATAAATGCCGACCCATTCCCAGAGCGTGCCCCTCTCCCACGGCCTGAGGAATTCATAGCTGCTGAGGGTACAAGGCCTACTCATCCAAAACGAGCTACCCGATAAAAAAAATACGCAGACCTCATGCAAAGAGAATGGCCTGCGCACACCCATTCTGCCACCAGCTTCAACAAAGCAAGTATCTTAGCTGACAAGGCTTCAACAAGAGCCTTACTGCTTTCACAGAAGTCCGACAAAGACAAAGGCCCTCATCGACCGGCTATCGCCACAGTACCCCTGGACTGCAGGATGGATTGCCGCACCTTAAGCAACGGAAGTCTACTTTCCTGCAGAATCGGGACATCCTGACAATCGAGGAAGTTGAAAACCATTTAGCCCCAACACAGGCACTCTACGCACGGATGATCTCGCACGCTGAGGAAAACGAAAACGAGTTCTCTATGCAGGCCCTAAGAGAGGCAGCGACCAGTCTCTGCAGCTTTCGTAGGACAAGAGACATCCAGACAGCGGCAGTGGCCATCCCGGCAATAGCCGATATAACTCTGATGAGGAAAGTATCAGAGTAATTACCCTGGAAATCCGAGTTAAAGGCCGGAAAATAGAAGAGGCTCACGACAAAAAAGAAGATAAAGAAGTCTGACTCTACCAGCGCAATTGTCGTGAAATCAGGCAGTGCATCCTATGATGACGCTCTACGTACACTAATGAACAACATTGACCCACCGACAGCTGGACTAGACGTAAAAGAGCTTCAAGAACAGCTACAGGCGACATCCGCATGATCGTGCAAGGTACTACTCGCGATGCCACTGGAAATTTCTTCGGCAAATAAAGGAGAAGGCGTCTTGGAAGCGAAGAGCCCAAGCGTCTCAGAGACCAAGGCCGTGATAGTCCGAGAAATAGATGAGTCCATCGAGCCGAGAACATTCCTCAAGAGCATAACAAGGACGAAGGACGGAAATTATTTCACTCTAGGCCCGCTAAAGAAAACCCGGGCAGGCGACTACTCGTGCATTGCTTAAAATGTTATCAGAGGCTTCTACGAAAAATACATATCACCTTAGTTGGCCTTAGCGCCGCATAGACAAATGGTCTCGGTACCACAGTGTTCACTTTGTCTGAGTTGTTATTATTTATCATTACATTACCTTTCGGTATTGTTGATTACATTACATTACACATTGGTCTGAGTTTTTACCGCAGCCCGACCAACCCAACCTCGTTGCTTCAAATGCGGAAGACAAGGACATGTCACAAAGGTCTGCACGGCCAATGCTAGGTGCTATGTACGCAACATAGATGGACTCTACGCCACTACGACGCAATGTCCAGCATACAGACAACGGGTCACAAACCTCCGAGAAAACCACAATCAAAGTGACCAGCAAAAATTGAATACTGCGAATAAACCCCTGCAGAGCCCCCAGATCATACGATCTTGCGTCCCAATTCGCAGCCGAAAACGTCATCTAGTCCTATTTCTCTCCGAGACCCTTATAACACAGCTTTCTCAACTCGGGCCTCACACTGGTAATAAATGCGCTTGATCACACTATTCCCTCCCCCCAAGACCATCGCCTACGTCATTGGGACAAGGCACCCACTTCTTCTTTATCACCACTTCCGACTTCGATCTACTCAGTTTATATTTCTCCGAACTTCACCCTACATGAATACGAGGACTTCCTTGAAGAACTAGATCTCACCATAAGCACTCGCGGTCATCGAAAGACGATTGTGGGAGGGGACTTTAATGCGGCCCACAGCCGTTGGGGAAGCAGGCCCTCATCAAGGAAAGGATCCTTTTAGAATATGCAACTTGGTCTGATCTACAATTCATGAACATCCCAGGGTACACATCGATAATGGTAGACACAGATTAACATTACATTTGGCCTTTGCATCAGAGGGACTATCTCATCGAATAACCGACTGGAGGATCCACGAGGAGGAAGAAGAACCCTATCCGATTATATCTGCGTAGCTTTCTCTGTCAATCTAGCTTCCTTCCAGCCTATTCTTCCTACACAACGGCAAAGTTTTCCCAGGCTAAATTAAACCCGCCCACAGAAATCATTTAAAAGGAAAGTACCTAACCTCATTGAATGCTTGGAGTGGAAATCTCTGCACTACTAGAGGAAGCCTGCCAAGAAATCAGCTCCCGCCACATCCTAAGATAGCCAATCGTGCACCGTGCTACTGGTGGAATAGTCAGATTGCCGAAAAGCGAAGGACCTCCCGCCTACGACGAGTATGCACGCGCCGCAGAGCAAATCACCGACCAGAACTCTCAAATTTATGGAAAGAACACAGAGAAGCACAAAGAGCCCTACATAAGGCCATTACGAGTATAGATAGTAAAAAAGACCACCGGAACTCTTTGCGTGAGGAGGTCAAAGAAAATCCCTAGGGTATAGGGTACACGATCGTGCGTAATAAAATGCGCCACACATAGCTGCCTTCACCAATAGAATTAGCACGACCGACTATAAATGCGCTCTTTCCACAAAGACCCCCGCCGGAGGCCGGTACTCTTTAAAGAAACTTTAGATCTTACTTTTGAGCCAATTTCAATCTAAGGGATCAGAATTGTGACTGAACGCATACGGCCAAAAAAAAGCGCCGGGCCCCGATGAGGTACCGCAAGCAGTACGCTTACTCTTGAAGAACCATCCAAACGCATGATGGACACAATCTCACCAGCGGGGATCATCCTAAGCCTTGGGAGACGGCACGACTGATCTTTCTCGCGAAACCGGTGAACCACAAGGAGACCCCTCAGCGTACCGCCCTACAAGAATGCTCTCCTGCCTATTCACGGCAGCTATGCACATTATCAATAGACGACTACATACAGAACTAGAAGACAAGAAGACGCTGTCGAAAAACCAGCACGCTTTCCGCGCCGGAAGCTCCACACATTCGCCTATCAGTTAAGTTCTAAAAAAAGCTGAAACACAGAGTAATGCATGGCTAGCAAACGGGTCGTATTGTTTGGCTATCCTCATAGATGTTTAAAATGCGTTTAATATGTATTCATGGGACCATAAACCAAGCACCAGGAAACAAAGTCGTGTCCCCCTACTTATGACGTATTCTAGAGTCGTACCTTAAAGACCGTGCATCTACATACGAAAGCGAGGTGCCCCAAGTCTGTACTAGGACCAACCCTGTAAAATATAACCTACGATAGAGTACTTGGACTACCGCACCCTCCGGGAGTTTATTCCATAGCCTACACAGTCAAGATCTGGCACTGATCATTACCCGCCCGTGAGGAGGATCTGCTTAAAGGAATAGCCAACGGAACCTTGCGGATATCCTACAACACCTCTGCGTGTTAGGCCTCGAAATGGCTTCACATAAGACGGAAGCAATCCTTCTAAATTTTCGGAAACGTCCGCCACGGAATCTCAATTTACATCATGAAGGTCATTCAGTAACACCTACGGCCATGGTCAAGTACCTGGGTGTGATCTTGGATAAGGCTCTCACAGGAATACTTCATGTGCGCGATACGGCAGGAAAAACAGCCAAAGCCTCAGCAAAGCTACGGAAAATCCTCCCACGGACCAGAGGAGCAACCGGTTCTCGGAGCCGCCTCTTAGCATCAGCAATATCCAGGACCATGTTGCCGCATCCTTATGGGAGCGCACAACTACCAGAGCTACAACACGCCGCCTCCTCAACAAAACCCAAACAACCTATGGCGGTTAAATATCACGAGCAAGTCGCACGGCTTCTACAGCAGCCAACAGGTCCTTTCCAGACAAATGGGAAACAATCCAGCCGGGCCATTCTGGATATTGGACAAAATCAATACTTCGTGATCCCAAAAAATGGTACAGCCTCAAACACGGCTCGCTCACCTACCCACTCACTCAACTAACTAGCCATGGTGGCTGTTTTCAGCAATACTTATACCGCATTGTTAAAACTGACTCCCCATTATGCCGTATGTGCAATCAGGGAAGGTGGACGATGTAAGGCACTGCTATGAACGCTACGCCTTTTTCGACTTTCGACACTGAGCAAGAGCTACTGTCCCGGAACTTACGACTGAAGAAACCCCTGACATGCCAAGCCTTGAAGAGGCGCTTCTCAATGATTACGAATCCTGGATTTATGGTAAGAAGAGACGCAGAAATAATCTCTGAGGCAAAAATAACCCGCCATACAAAACCGAGCAGCCTAAATGGCATGAAATGTGACCAGGTGAAGTAATCCCGAGGAGTATAGCGGCCCCTCCCCGACAAGGGGCAAATAGGACGACTGGATGATAGTGTATGCGAGTCCTATACTACCGTGGCTATAACAATAACGCCCGGTGTGCAAAACGCATTTTAGCCTCTAAAAAAATGTAACCTACTATAGAAAACTCCAAGTGTCGGTGTTCATAAGCCAGGCTATTGGCGGTGGTCTTGCAGTAGGATCCTAGGTAGATAGCCACCGAAAGATGGACAACGCAGTAACTATTTAACGACAAGTTTTAAAGCTGCGGGTATCATTACTGCTTCCACAAATTGGCTCGCATTTTTCAAGTTGGCTCTATGCAGAGAGAATATGTATCAATGAATGAATGAATGATTTCAAAATTATATCATCAAGTTTGCAAGATGGCGGCTACCAGACGGAGACGCAGATTCTGTACGCTCTAGCACTGGTGTATTTTTTAACGAACAAAAATCTGACCGTAATAGATGTGCTACCGCCGTCAAGCGTGCAAAATGGTTCAAACAATCATCTCACCGAAATGAACACTACAACAGATGACATGGTGAGCGTTTTAAGCATCTACCTCGACGATGCTTCAGTAAGTCCACAACTCATTCGTTCCACGGCACTTGTCATTTTGCTGTACTGGCTGGAGATATCGAGAGCAATTCAGGCCCCCCACGTGTCACTTGTGGTGATGATAACCAGCAAGTAAAGACCGCACTGTTTGTTGGAGGGCTGCAGTAAACCCTCCACACTCATTGTGCTTATCAAATACCCGATCGGCACACTACAAGCTGCAAATCGTGGTTTTGGAAAGAAGTTGTTGTAACCGTGGCAACTAACAGCGCAAATGTAAAGACCAACTATGGCTGTCTGAACGATCTACATCAAAAAGAAAATTTACTCAAAAAGAAAATTGACGAACTAACAAAAACCGTTAATAAATTGGTCATTGGCAATATTAGTAGCACCATTGCCACAACACCAGCTGTTCATCGGACCTGTAACAACCAACCAGCACCGCAACGACAACAAACATTGCAAACGTACAGAAGCAATACTCAACTAAATTCGCATGCAAGCATCAATACCGGAAACCCTCGACGTCTGCGTATCCAAGATGTGCTAAAACAACATCGAAACCGCAGCGGTACGTTCACACCTAATGGAGGACGCAAGAATGCATGGCTCACAGTTGGAAAAGGAGGACACGTGACGAATCGTGAACAACGTGCAGCAACTGGCACGAACAAATAGACGGACCTGAAAGTCGTAAAGTTCAAGACGTGCCCAAAAGACCTCGCATGAAAGCGTTATTTGTAAGCCGCCTCAATTTGTCACATACATGTGAGGATATACAACAATATGTAGCACGAAATGGGGGTAACGATGTAGATGTTAAAGTGACGAAACTTTCAGGAATGAATCAGGCGTATTATAATAGTTTTCATATAAATATAACAGCCGACAAATTTAGCGAACTACTGGACCCTGGGATGTGGTCTGAAGGAATACACTTTCGCCCCTTTTCGCGGACAACTAAAACCATTTAGAATATACGGCGCAGAGAAAGCGACGACTCCGGGAACTAAGCGCAGCAGACAAACTGACGAAGAAGACGACATCACAATAGTATCTTCGAGAGATTGACAAGTGGCAATAGAGCAGCCCGCAACGCAAAATGGGGTGTGGCTATTGCCGTCAGAACGACAGAGTACTCACACTTACTCAAATGCACTTCAAGAGATATTATGCTGAAACTAGAAGAACATTACCTGATATGCATCTATAGTCCACCAGATAGGCAACCCGCGGAGGTAATACATGACATTGGACACGCAATGAGCTATTGTTTTAATACAAATAAGCATATTGTTATAGGGGGCGATTTTAATTGCGATCTATTAAAAGATAACGCACAAAGCAATTACAACGAGTGCTACAAAACCATGGATACTCCTCCCAAAACGACCATCCACAAACCCATTAATCAATGACGATGAGTGGACACTTCATTTTACGCGCCTATACGATGGTGACCTCCTACTACCTCCGAGGGAAAACGTTTCTGATTATCAAGCATTTACAGAAGAAGAGGTCACCAATGTAATTAAATCCAAAGAAAATGGTAAACCGGCGGGTCCAGATCAAATTGTGTATGAACAAATCCGTTTTCTGTGCCCGCCATTAACCAAATTGTATAACGCATGTCTACGCTGCGGCAAAATACCGGACTTATGGAGAAAAAGTTTCTTGCAGCCAATTTACAACAAGAAGGGTGAAGCAACCGACCCAACCAACTACCGCGGAATTGCACTTATTAGCGTCGTTTATGACATTTTAACTTTACTTGTTGCAGAACGCTTATATGACGCCGAAGGCCCAGATTTACCATCCGAGCAACACGGATTCCTAAGAGGACGATCTACGTCGGATGCCATTGCCTTTCTTTTAGACCATGTAAAAACCCGCCAAGATCAAAAATAGATGACATATGCCGCTTGTATCGATTTTAAAACTGCATTCGACTGCGTAAGAAGAGACAAACTCCTAAACGTACGTCGAACCCGATACTCTATCGAGGGAACTATGTATAATCTAATACGTGACATGCTGCAAGTGAACTTAATTACTATCAAGAACGGGGCTCATTATGTCAGCGGGCCAGTAGCACAGAAAACTGGAGTCGTCAAAGGTGACTCCGCAAGCCCGTTCCTCTTTATACTGTACGTATATAGCTGGCTTGGCGGACGCCCCCAGAAACGTAAAGGCGATACATGCATTTTATGCCGACGACTTAGTACATAGTGCTTACAAGAACACGAAACCACCTGCAGTTTTATCTAAAGGAAGCCTCAGATTGGTGCCAACAAAATCAACTGACAATTAACATCGCCAAAACAAAAGTACTACGATTTAGTAGAGGCGGATCGTACGCTGAAGATGATCAATGCATTAAGATAGGGGGAGTAAATATTGAACTCGTCAATCACTTTTTCTATCTAGGAATAACAGTGACCCCCCGGCTGTCATTCAGCAGACATATAGAGGAAATGCGTATCAAGGCCACCACGACTACCTTTCTAGTGGCAGACCTTCGGCTATCTTTCTAGACGTTACTGACATAGAACTAAACATCGCGCTAAAATTGTTTAGAATAAAAAAATCCTATAGTAAGGTACTGCCTTCACGCAATTGCTCCTTATCTTACAATGTCAGACCATAAAAACATAGATAAAATAAAATTTTATTTAATAAAGCGCACGTTTGGCTTGCCGAAGAACGCATCGGCAACGTTCGCATTAGAACTGTAGCACGAACGCACACTAGTATACAATTTAGTACTGGACAAGATACCGTTTAGTACACAAATTTTAGAAACATACAGAGAATATAGACCGCAACATGGCATTTGTAATGGGTCGCTATGTCGAAGGTCCTGCTTTTGGCTGCAATAAATGGAAACTATCATACCAAAAAACAGATCTATAATATGCCGAACAACATGGCACGGTTACCACCACCTTTTATGCTTAGGCGGAAACTGTTATGAAATCGACGATTGCGTATGTAAATATTGTGGAGAGTGCAACATCGGACGTTACCACATACTCACCTGCTCGATCATTGACACATCGTCACTACAATCAAGCGTCAACGATATTCTTAGCCTACAAAATGATATGTGAACTATTGTACTATACTACCAATTAATGGTGAATAAACCCGAAACAAAATTATATCATTTTGAAAGTACCCATGGATGCGGCTACCGAGTATCAGTTAACAGTTTTAATTAGCAAGTGTACCTAATAATTTGCAGGCTTTAAACCCCACCACGGGCTTTGTACCCACCCGGTTCGGAGTTTTTTAGGGTCACATCTGCTCTTGGTCCCACTATAGAATACACTCAATTGAGAAAACCTAGTGAAAGTGTACCTTAAAGTTAAAGTTAAAACGAAAGAATAGCACCTAAACGGCTGCTTGTATATAGCAGCGGTCCGATGCTAACAAAAAACATCACCTTAGAGCGCCATTTGCATAACACTTGTCGAATGGCAGAAATTTAGAATTAAACACATTGTTAAGGATGTTGTTTTAGAGTAGACAGCTTTGGATGAGGAAACCTTATTAGAAATTTACAAAGTTTTGATGTCTGACCGCTGATTGAAGCTGCGTGAAATAGCACAAAACGTGGGTATTAGCTGCGGTGCAATACATCATATATTGCATCAGAATGTGTGCATAAAAAATAAAGAATAGTGGCTACCGCACGAGCTAACAATTGAGCAAAAACTACACGCGTGTAAATTTCAGAGAGCACTTTTGAATTTTTGGGTCGAAATTCGCGGGATTTTTAGGCTGATAACGTAACGGCCGACGAAACCTGAATCCCACCAGAACATGAAAGATGCCACCAGGGAATGGACTGCGCGCAGCGAAATACCTTGCCCCAGAGTAAGTAGTCACATCTTAACTGAAACGGTTTTAGGCTGCCGTTTTCCGAGGTACAAAAGTTATTCTGTAGTGAAGAAAAAATGATTACTTTTTTGCAGGCAGAGCGACAACTGGGAAAGCTTCGCAATAATCTTGGATTAGCTAAATGATACATCATATAACTACGACTGTGATTTTTTTCCCAATAGAACATAGTCTCGAAGAAATCTTGTTTCAGAGTGAGAAATAAATTACTAAAAAATGTGACATACTGGTGTTGTTAGCCGACATAGAAGCACAACAAGTCTTCTTATTGAGAAACTAATGTACGCCTTTGCGACATTGTCGTATCGAAAGTCGAATAATGTATCCTTGTGACTGCTGGTCTCTTCTGTAAGTGCTCAATGAAGATAATTTCTTGAAAATCCCAAAAAGCAGTGGCCATTTTCTTCCCGGTCGACAAAATCGTCCCGTTTCTCTTCTTCGACGCACATTCACCAGGCGCTGCCCACCAAACAGCAGGCACTGCTTTACTGCTGTCTCGATTCGCTTGTATAGTATTGAATCCAGATCTTGTCCACAATCATGAATCGACGTCAAATACACTGGCACGAACATTTTGCAAATGAAAAAGAACTGCGGAACACGGCACAAAAGTCGCGGCACCGACCTTGCACACAGCGTTTTCATTTTTAGTCGTTCGTGCAGTACGGTATACAGCTTACGAGCTTAGCTTTTCCACGCACCTTTATTTGACGATCTTTTACGACGGCCCGATGGATGCTTTCAACTATTTCTGGCGTAGTGACCTCAAATAGACGTCCGGGCGCTTCACCTTTGGTTGATCTCAGGTTTAAACTCAATAATGCCAAGATAAATTGTCGTCAGCGTTGGTGCACAGTGCCCGTAAACTTCTTCAAGTTCTATTTCTCCAAGTCTACGACATCGGTTGACAACATACTCAGCTCAAATGTCTGCCACACTTAATCTAGTCGTCGTCGTCGTCAAGCTGAATATGTGATAGCGTAAAGGGTGTTACTTCCCCGTCATACACTACAAAGATCATTGTGGCGTTCGGGTTACTTATTGAATGACCTACGTCTGGTATTTAACGTACAAGCGTACTTACTGCACACGTCACTTTATTCTCAAAATATAGGCGATTTCTATTTAAAACAATTCCGATGTATATATTTAGATTGATCAGCAGCTTTGGAGAAACGACTGTTAATTTGTGGGAAATTTCGGTTTTGCTGCATCGAGATCAAAATAAGCACGCTTATCTGTTGCTATATCGGAGGGCCGCAGGAAGTCAATCCTGACCGCTTGATTAATTGTCGTTGTTTTCGCTGTTCTCTCTCTGTTTTTCAGTTTACGCCTATAAAGCTGACAGGCTTCCACGCTAGAGGAACCGGAAGCTATCCGAGCAACATGCTTCCGGCAGTAACCGTTCGGTGAAAGAGTTAAAGGTTATATATTGTATAATCAGGTCTTAGGAATGCTACGACTGGAAGCATGGACTGTGATTACCAAGCTAAAAAATAAGCGATGTGATATATATATATATATATATATATATATGCTGGCAACTTAAGTAATGCGTTGCTCTTTAGCGAGATGCTATATATATATATATATATATATATATATATATATATAGAAAAAGTAACAGGTGCTATGGCTAGGACCAATCTCTGGTACGAATCAACAATATATGTCTTAATGTAAAAAACGAATACTATGAAAATCAAAATGGGGTACGCTACTGAACCACCACTTAACATTGCCTGCCACCCATGTGGCTCTTCCTTGGATTGTTATGCTGATACGAAAGGTTAAAACCTCCCATTAAACGGATATAATGACACCAGACTATGTATGCTTCGCCTCTATAGCCGACCCGAGCTTAGGTCTTGAGGTAAACTGCAACTGTCCGATAATTGGTGAGGCAAACAACTATAAATACATTGGTCTGACGTTTCAGAATAACATCAAATGGGAAATTTATATTAAACATATGATAAGCACACTAAGGACAGGAACCCTACTTTTGCATAATTTACGACATAGTACCTCCCTTGAATTTCAGAAAATCGTGTATTATGCATTTTTTCACACTCGGAATAGGGTGTCTTGTCGTGCGGTGCCTCATTCAATTTAAGTATCGAATCAATAGAAACTTTTCAGGAAAGGTGCATATGTACGAAATATATTTAAATTGACCTATAGAGCAACCACTGAGAGTATATGGAGAGATTAAGATATACTTTTATGGAATATACATATATAGCACTCTGGCACACTGTAGCAGGCACCGTACGCACTACTTCTAATAAAGCGTATCTAATTAGAAGAGCTGCAAACAATGTTGTAACACACTCATACAGAAGGCTAGTGGCAAATTATTCGATGCGTAATTATCGCCTGGTAAACATAAATACCAGATTTCCTCATCTGTTTAGATGTGTATTAGAGTTATCTAATAAGGAATGTAAATCCAAACTTAAATAACAGTTTTGTTTAGTTTCGCCGGATATATGAAAAAAATGTGTATTTGTATGAGTCTCCTAGCACAATTAAAACATTCTAAAAGTCTAATAAACACCGTTATGTAATATGTAGAATGCTGAAACACTCACAAGAGCGGGCAAACACGGGCGATAGCCGTAAAAATAGGCCGTTGAAAAAGTGTAAATTTGGAAGTTTTAAGCTCAATTTCAATCAGAATTTGCTGCATTTAAATAAATCCCATAGTGAAAAAAAAGTGTTATATATATATATATAAATATATAAATCATAATAGGTATAATTATGACACCTGACATGAAATTCCTGAAGCAGTGTCGACAAATCGCTTTGAAGGCGACGCAAAATGCAACTGGATCCTTAGATCCTTCATAGTTAAAAATCCTGAACTGTTTTTAAAAGTTATTAACATTTATGTCAAACCAATCCTGACGTGTGCCTCTAAGTGTGGTATCCTTTGGAAGATAATGATAAGCGACTACTGAGGAGTGTGATCAACAGATTCACCCGCCGAGTTTATCACCGTTGTGACGTCCCACAGACGCAAACCGTTGTTAAAGAGATTGGTGTAAAGAGAGAGAGAGGTACATTTAATATATTAAAGTGTATATTTGCCAACTATGTTTTCCCCGATGAGGAGTTTTGCAGTTTTTAATCACATACCCACGACCACAAGATCTCAAGTGACACACGAGCCCAAATGTATAGCTCAAATAAAATCGTTATGTCCTTGTTCCCTTGGAGAGTCACCAAGACATAAAACTGATGCACCCCTGAGAGGGAATTAATAATTTAATATGTATATATATATATATATATATATATATATATATATATATATATATATATATATATATATATATATATATATTATAGCAGCCAAGTGCAGAACATATTCAAGCATCAGTTATCCACATTTGTTCTCACCGCTTGCATTCGAGACATTGAGGGGGCCTGGGTCGCTCACGACGAAACTGCTCAAGTATGTCGGGAATAGATTGGCGCTCGCTACAGGAGACAAGAGGGCGGGCGAGTATTTACTGCAACGTCTGTGATTAGATGTTCAGAGGGGAATGCCGCTTCGGTGAGAGGTACCATGGCTAGGTGGACCAGCCCAAGCCTGGACCTAGTGCCTTGAGTTATGCCCCAGCGGGCTGTGCACACGTTCTTACATCACAAATGGATATTTTGCTACACTTAAATAAATGATATATATATATATATATATATATATATATATATATATTTATTTACATATAATTCGTTCTTATGGTTATAGAAAAAGAAAATAAATATACATATATATATATATATATATAATCCGTCCTAATGGTTATAGAAAAGAAGGTAAAGAATTGTTGCGTTTATGATTACATAGAAATGCACATATAGCAGCTAATGCGAATTGTAGACGTATTCGCGAATGCATTTTCGGGATCAATAGACTCACAATGATTCATAGCATTACACTAGATTTCGCGTTCCACATGAATGTACTGCTTTCTGCTATGCCCTGTGAAGTGTGCCGACGACGTGTAACGCTTACTTCAGAGAACTAGAGAACGATTCTATAATGACAAATACAAACGCTTAGCGTCGATCACCGTGTAACCTTTAAATGCAAGCACGGCAGCAGTTTGGCAAACAATGGTAATATCGGCGGAACGCGTGATTCGCTCGGCGTCTCGGCATCTTCTTAACGGAGCGATAGAATCCACGACTGATGAAAGGCTTCGAGATCGGGAACCTACGTTAGCCGATAATGGAGCTATATATATATATATATATATATATATATAACGCATAAAGACGGTCCGGTCGCCTAGAGTTACACTGGGAAATCAGTAATTATTAGTTCCTGCGTCACCTACGAGGCTCTCTAATCAATCTAACAGTGTCTCAGTAAAGTTTTTAAACGAATTTTGCAACGTAGTGTAATTGGAGCTCTACCCGCTTAGTCCAGAGTTTTTTATTTTTTTTATATTTACGAAGAACAAGATAATTTGCATCAAGTCACGTGTTGACCTCATGAAAAAGCACCCCATTCTGGTAATGAAAATAAACTTGACACCAAACAAAGCACACGTTCTTCATGCCTAAATCACATATCGTCTTCTTCATATTATCATACAAAACAGACACTCAAATTTAATCACAAGAAACTAACCGATCTAAAAACGAGGCTTGGCACAGGCGACTAATACACTTGCAAAAGCAGTGACACTACTTAAATGTGCTATGAGTAGCACTCTATGGTACTTGACTCAAACACTCGTTTTTGTACCAGTCGCTCTCTGCAGCTTCTACCCCTCTTGCCAGTTCCCAAATTCAAGAATGCACATATCGCCTGTTATGGCTTACTAATATAGTTTAAGCTTTATCAAAACTTGCGCTAGGGTCGTTCGTTAATTGGGGGGTGCGTGGATTCAATGCGACTACACGGGAAAAATGCTCATTCAATTTCACGTCCCAGTTACCATTGAATACATTAAACAAGTTCATCGTGGTCGTACGGCCCGAAACCGTAAAGTCTGTCTGAAAAGACGTCTAGTGACTAGTTATATTCGATTTCGTGTCTTATTTACGGCCAGTGCGCATTGCGCGTTCACGTGCGCAGGCCACATTGTCGTAGCCAGATCTCACCGCTTAATATACTTTACAAAAAAAACGACCCTATACCAACCAAGCTTTACTCTAGTCTGGATACTTCATTCAATATGGCCTATCTAAAATTGAGCTCCGCAGAACCACATCCCTCCTCAAACTTGATCTGGTAAGTTATGAAGTTCTGCAATTGTTGCTGCGTTCTTATACTAAATCCTGCAATCGTTTGTGATGGTGGCGGACTTGTATTTTTCGATCTTAGCAAAGTTATTCTGGTCAACAAAACGACGTATAAGAACCTGCTAAGTTCAATTTCAAGGTCATCCTTAGGTTCCGAATAGAAAACATGAACCCCCAAAGGATAGTCCTGAACTTTTAATGATGCAGTACAGTCCCGAACGTCGTATAAAGCTGTTGCAGTACTCATAGTGAGGAATACGGCCATTAACACTAGTAGAACAACACAAATGAAACAAACGATATTTTGTCGCCCTTGAGGCACCCTTGTGCATCGTAGCCAAGTTGTAAATTGGCTGGATACGAATAAACGAATAATACGGCCCTGATAGCCCATAGATTGATTCGTTTATTCGCTTGATAAGTGTGTGTACACGTATCACCCTTTTATACCAGCGGCGCATAGCGCTGCAGCTATTGCCTGCTATCGCTGCAGGTATCTAAGCCCTAATCGAATACGTTAGTCATCTTTTTTTGGTAATAAGCATTAGTAATTTTCATTCTGAAACCATAGTGCCAGTGCTGACCCAGTGAGCCACCTGAGAAGTGATGACTATAGTTTCGAAAAAACGTTCATCGAGTTCATTTGATTTCCCACCAAAATCGCTAAATAAACCAATCCATGCTGGCTGCATAGTAACGTGCACTGGCATTAAGCCGACCGTCGTTTTTTCAGATTCTTTAGTCAAAGAAGCCAGAATTATACACGGCAGTTTGCATGACTCGTGTTAAGCCCCAAATTTTCCCTTGGAGCTACAATTAGACACCTCAAACACAAAGCCTAAGTCTTGATTGCGTTGGTCAAATGGATTGGTTCATAGGCATACAAAGAGGCTCATAGCTCAAACTCAGCTAACTAATAATATTTGTTAGCTGAGTTTGAGCTGAAATTAATAATTATATATGAATATATATATATACATATATATATTATGTACCTTTATTCATAGTAATTAATCACCAACGGTGGGAACATGACACATATATATAGAATGCTAATAAACGGGATTTACGCTACGCGTGCTTTTTCTCCCATTATAAAATGTTAATAATATATTTGAAGAAGAAGGTTAAGGAGACACGAGGGTGACGAGCCCCTATAGGAGACCTTAATTATATAACTTACTTTACAGGCAGTAGCCGGGCAACAAGACCTTGGAGGAAGCGTACAGACCAGAATCGATTTTTGACTTCATTCACAGTTCATTTTCATACGGATATTGCCACGTATAATATGTAAATATTTAAATGTCCAAATAATATAATTTTGACTCAACCGTACGCACTACGTAGTTCGGCGAATACAGAATGAGAGAGACAGAGTACTCTAGCGCTAAGTACACCCAACGTTCACAAACAGACGTAATGAGCAAGTAAGTCTGTTTACTTATTTGTAAGGTTTAAATGAGTAAAACATACATGTAAGTGTTGTACCTTAGGTTGAAGAAAACAGGTAGGCCTGGCTGACGACGGATGTTTATTAGGCAATCGCCAAACAATGGATGCTGGCCTCTACAGACGATGGCCTCGAGCACATCGAATCACTTTCCCCTTGTTGTACACTTTCTGCTGAGCTTGCGTTTAATCTCTTCAGTACATAGCCAGGCTGCCTCATTGGCCAACCATTCCATCTATGAACACTATTTCACACTTTCCTAGTTGCTCACTACCGTGTAAGTGCTCCACCATAGGAGGTACCCATCAGGTGTCAGTATCTTCAATTACTCATATGCTGCTAGGTATATATTCACCGCTGTATATACTTTTTGTTTTACTCCCACTGAAGTGCAATCTTTCGACGCTAAATTTATATATATATATATATACAGTAACTACGAGTCAATTTAAATAGACCTTGGATCAGACCATGTACTGGGTGTAGAATTGTGAGGCCAGGCAACAAATTACGCACATTTCAATTTATCTTCACAAACCACTTTATTAGCGACCTGTTGAACGGGAACGCCGCTACAAGTAATGAGTAATGACTGATGAACGATTGGCATCCATGTGAAATATACAATGTAGGCGATATATGCACAACGGCAGTGCTCAACTTATAAAGGCGTGCATTCATGAACGTTTCACTAATTAAGCATTTTACGAAACATGTTTCTCTCCTTAGCTCGTTTCGTGAAACTGAATATTGTATTCCTCTTCAAACCTGCAAAGAAACAACGGAAATGTAATAATACTTCGCATGATCGTCAACATACTATTTTCGGAAACCACAAAACGGTGCTTCCGATATGTATACATATACATTCAATCACCGATGACATTTTTTCATAGGATTGCTAGCCCAAACATTTTACAATAAACAAGTTTGTTCTTCGAGTTTGCTTAGATCTCGGCAGGAGTACATGACCTTGAAATTATAGCTTGCCTAATTTCAAATATCTACTCCAAGACTTCTATGGCAGGCGTCGGCGATTATTATCATAGTAACTCTAACATTAGAGTAATGTCGTCCAGTATTGCGGTTGCTCGCCTCTGGACGACAGTATGCTATTGCCGAGGACAAACTGAATATATGCCATATATAAGGAATGCGCCACATACCTCTTAAAGTCTTCGTCAGTGAAGGCGGAGGTCTCTTCTTGCTTGTCTGCATCATCAAGAGGCACGAAATCGCCGCGCTTGAGCAGCCGTTGCCTCACCAAGTCATTTGAAAGCGTCTTCTTCGCATAATTGTCCATTTTGTTGCTGAACCTAGTTATTTGGGGAATCATTCAATTAGCAGTTAGTAAACGCTTTCAGTAGTGGCATGCTCATATGAACATTGCCCTTAGTTAGCTGCATGTTTCTAAAAGCTTCAAGTCGCTTTATGCCGCGCATACACACACTATGCGCTTGAGACTATGCGAAAAATAGTCCTCCCGTGTCGTGAAATTGCAACAGGACAGGAAACACATTTATTAACGTAAGCGAACAAAACTGCAAAATTGATTTCTACTTTTAAACATAGTATAGTCGTTTGTGATCAGGGAAGAAGATATATATATATATATATATACACATGGGCCCGGCGGCGTGGTGCATTCGCGTGCGCCTCACGACCGGAGGAGACACACAGGTGCACGGGATCGAGCCCCATCGTTGCACATTTGTATTTATGGGGCCCGTCTTACGAAGCAATGCGAAATCAGTCCCGTGGACGTTAAATGTTGGCTGAGGGTCCAGCCCGAAAGAGTTGTGAATATATATATATATATACATATATGTAGTTGTCAACGCGGAGCATTCCGCAACGGGACTTATTGTATACTACGCTCCTAGAGCTGGCACCTAAGGAATCACTTGTCTACTAGTGCGTCAACAGCTGTCCGCAGGGAAAGCAGCTTAGCGTGTGCAAGCGGATATATATATATATATATATATATATATATATATATAGGGATAACGACCAGCCAGCGTAGATACCTGAGAATTGTCTCCAGATTCGTTTTTGACGTGATCCTTTGACGATTCTTGCGAATGCCTTCGACGAGCTCGCGGGTTTTTTGCTCTTTCGATGACAACTTCACCAGCTTCACCTTGTTGATCGTCTTGGCGGCCGTCTTCTTGTGGTTCCTGCCCGACGGGACCAACGCCACAATGGCCCACGAGCGCACAGGCGAATTGCAATTCAGCAACAAATTAAGTAATACTTTTATTCATCTATCTGTCTGGCATTCGTCTAAGAGCAAACAAACGAGCTAATATGTACTCCCTAGAATCTAAAGAGTACCTGTGGTTTAGAAGTTACCTTAGATGCGTAATTGTAATATAATGTATGACGGTCAAACTAGAGATAGTGAGAAAAATACAATTTTATATCTGTTTTATATCGACCAAATACTTACCATAGATAGATAGAAGTTTCGAGAAACAGCCATATTAGAACAGACTTAGCTAGTAGCATCCATTAGTCGAACTGGCAAGCTCACCTGGTTGTTCAAAATCGCCCATAAGCAGTGCGGTCTTCTTTAGCAGCGACAGAGACATCCTTTACTCTTTCCGTCTGTCTCTTTCGACTTGAAACTCGAAGAAGCAAGCCTGCAACGATAGCGCAGGAGCAATCCGATTCTCACCGAACCGGATGATAACCGGTTTATGTAGTACCCACCCAGCCAGCTGCCAGCAATGGCCTACAGCAAAAGCCTAATTCAGTTCGGTTCCTTTTGGCGCTCTTCAACACCAAAGTGACAGATATGGCGCATCGTTCTTCCGGCCCGCAACAAATCGAACGAAAAGCACGCACCACTTTTCCAGATGAAACACATGTGAAACCTACAGACTTGCTTGTTTATCTTTTGGTTTATTCTTCCCATCCGACTCGCTTCTACTGATTGGCGTCTACTGAGCAGACGCCAGTCAAAGCCGCAGACGACGTAACAGATCACACTGTTAGCAGTTTGCAAGAGGCGCGTGGAGAGAGACTGAATAATAAATGTCGATTAATAAAGCGCGAATAACCCTGCGGCCATTTAACGGACCTAGCCATAGAGTTGAACGAGTTTCCACTGTGTTAAGGCAATCCCTGATGAGGAGAGGGAATTTCTAGAATTCATCATCACACCTATAGGACCCGGTTACGAGGAATGACAGGAGGTATGAGGGTTTTAGTAAGTAATACAAAGGCTTTGGCAGTTATCGAGCTACCAGTGGGCGGATAGTCCTGCGCAGCGTGCCTAAAATCATTTCCCGCTTCTGTATATAAGAAAAAATCTATCATCATAAGACGATCAAACGAATCACAATAGGAATTCACTTCAAACCTGCCATGTAACTAATGTTGTTTCTCAATATCAAACCTCGGCTGCACACAAGCTCTCTCTCCATATGTGCGCGCAACTTGTTCATTGACAATATCTAAACAAAATGCCGAACAGTACTATTTAGGTACCTTACTCTAATATCATCCGAAAACGATAATACTCACAGTACTAAGTTCAATTCACAAATCAAATTTGAATACGAATCTCAATAAATATATAGACAGAGTTTCGAAGAGTTATGGCATGCGTTGCGCGGAAACCTGCCACATTTCTAGAGCCGAATATTTTTTGAAAACATTTTTAAGGAAGTTGTTTTTCCTTCAAGACTATTTTTCCATCCTTGGCTATATTAGGATTAGGCTTGCAATCGCAGTAGGCTTATCTTCAATGGGGTATCGACGGCCAGCTGGCATGTTGACATATCTAGCGTCTTCTCAGGGCTTTCGTTTGTGGCAGCATAGCCGTTGACTTAGTGCGGTATGACTGAATATACACTCTCAATGAACATCGCACTTATTCTCTCTTTTGAACCCGAGTCGCCGATTGCCGAGACCCGTCGAGCAGACGAGTCTCGGCGGATCGCCCGCGCCAGGTCGTCTGCTTGTTGTCTGCTAAGGTCGTCAGTAGATGTTGACTACTGCTATGTTATTGTTGTTGTTGTTTTTGTTGTTGTTGTTGTTTAGTTGTTGTTATTAATATATTATTTTATTATCTTGTTGTTGTTGTAGTTGTTGTTATTCTTCTGCCGCTGCTGCTGGTTGCTTTTGAGCTATTGATGCCGTGAGTGAGTCAGCCCCCAAGTTTGTTCTTGCTGCTGTTGCTGTCAGTCAGTCAGTGTCAGGTGCTGAGTTCTATTGTCTGCTTTGCTGTAAGTTGTTGCTGAACTGTGCTGGTGGGTGACGCTGGTGCTATTGTTGAAATATATATAAATATATATATATATATATATATATATATATATATACATCAAACGAGAGAGAGAGAAAGCTGGTTTTGTTCTATAGTCTACGTCTACTGCTGAACGCTGGAATGCTGGGAATAACCAACTGAAATGAACAGTGATGAACTGTAGCGTGATTGAACAATAGTAATGACAACGACAACCCAAAAACAACAACAACAACAACGACATATGTCTGCTGCTGCTGTTAATACTGATACTGCTGCTCCAGCCAGCCAACGCTAGTCAGTCCAGTCAGCAGTGTCTGTAATTTGTTCCATTCTTCCACCTACTGCACAGCTGTACGTCATCGTCGTCGTCTATTCTTGTTGCTCCACTATCTAGTTATTTAATTATGCTGCAATTACCACCTATTGTCGTCGGCTACCGGACGTCGACGATAGTAATCGTCGACAATTATTCATCATTCATCACATACATTACTAAAATGATTTTTTGTTGCTATTGTTATTGTGTGCAATCAATAGTAATACTATTATAATCATTATTAATACGATAACTATTACGTGCTATACCTATTACGTGTGACCGTGTCGCCGTGGGGGTCGGTCGTGTGCAATTAACTCGTATCGGAACTGAGTACTCACTGAGCGGGGTGAGTTCGTAACGTAGTTGACGAACGAAACTGCTTCATTCATTTCTAGTCATTGTCTTTGGTTGTGTGGGGCCTTGCTGATTGATGGTGGTGGTGGTGGTAGTGGTAACGGCGATCGTAGTAGTTGTGGTTACGCTTAACGTCTTCGGTGTTTTCGGTGCTTCACACTTAGTTGGCCTCTTCTCTATTCGCCGATAGTCAATCGAGGTGAGGAAGATAGACGCTGGCTTGGTCCCTGTTGTTAACGGCGTTGTATGTGGCAGCGGCGACGCCTAGAAAGTTAGTCGAAACGTCGGAAATGTTCTTCAACTTTAGAGCTTCGAAACTCGAAAACAGTGGGTAACAGAAGTTGTGGTGGTGGTGGTGGTTGTTGTTGTTGTTGTTGTTGTCGTGCGTCGATTAGTTTTGACAGAGATATGTTTACCGATTCTACGTCTTACACTAGATTGTTGTAATCTGTCATTTTGTCTTTGATCTCTGTCTGTTACCTTCTAGGCTCGTTTAGAAAGGTCGTCATCTAGTAGCCGTCATCGTCAGCTTCGTCGTGACATTGTTGTTAAGTTCAGTCGTCACTTCCGCCCTCTTCTCGATCGGTATGTATTGTTAACAGCCGCAGCTTAAACTAAGTTAGTAGTGTACATACCTGCGTCCTTGCTGTTATTACAGAAATCGTAGTAGCGAAGATAATCATAAAAATAATAAGAATCATCATCATCACTATTATAATAATAATCATCATCATAAGTGCATGAATTGATTAATGCAACTGGAAGCGGATAATGAAATACACGTTTAAAACTCACACAATTGTAAATGACAAGAACGAGTTAAGTAAAACAATACTAACTTTCTCACAATGCATAATAGTAATAATGCATTATGTATGTACCTACCTAGAACAAATTGTGCATGCATGAGCCTGTTATCAATGTTTGTGATGCCTTTTCGTTATCGGAATATATATATATATATATATATATAGTATGCGTATGTGTGTGTATCAGTTAGGTGGTTCTTTACGAGCGTGAGTCACGCTATGCATCTCTTGTTGTTGTTGCTGTTTTACGTTGCGCTTTCCTAACGTTTCCATGCGGATGCCGACGGCAGCCGTGGTATGAGCGTGATACGAGCTGCCTCGTACCAATGATGTTATAACGAACTGTAGTATCAATGTCTGTAGAATAATAATAATAATAATAATAATAAATAGATTTTTCATATATTACTAACGCTAACAGCAACAACAACAAATGGAGCAGGACTGGTATCTATAATTAGGCTACTTTGTTGTTATTGACAGCACACAGATACTGGCGGTGTATTCGCATACCAACTGCAAAAACTAGGTTTTTCGACTGTGCGTTCAATCGCGAGAGAATTACCCGTAATACATACGAAGACACCTAGCGTTTTAATTTTGGATTTTACAATAATACCTATGCTTATTATCTATAAATACTACTGAACCTTTGTGGTTTTCTGCCGACTCAAAGAGGAGAAACATTTTCTCAGTCAATATATATATATATATATATATATAATATTTCGTTTGTTTCTGACTCAGGTTAAACACAACGAAGCGACAATGG
The DNA here is from genome assembly GCA_003439945.1 of Dermanyssus gallinae. Lineage (NCBI taxonomy): Eukaryota > Metazoa > Arthropoda > Arachnida > Mesostigmata > Dermanyssidae > Dermanyssus > Dermanyssus gallinae. The sequence continues at coordinate 181,742 of QVRM01003208.1, read as the reverse complement.
AGTGGCTATTCGGACGGCGCAAGTCGCCCGAGGAGATGCTGCGTGAGAATCAGCGAGCTCTCAACAAAGCAATCCGGGATCTCGACAGAGAGAAGTACTGTATCGTGGATAGATACTTTAGCTGATTTAACTGATTCACTAAGCAGCAAACGACAAATAGGAAGCGCTCGTCGCGCACTGCGAGACAGCTTATCGCTTTATTTGCGCCTTTTTACTACAATGTGCTGTTGCATTGCATTGCAGTATCTTGTTTTTCATGAGAGGTTTTGGGAATGCACAAGTATCGCTGACAACTAACAGCAATTTGTGTGGGACTCGCAAACCCACTAATAAACCCGTATTTCATTTGCTGTGCTCAAGAAATTCAATAGAGGCAATTTTGCAAATATGCATACGCACTGAGTCGTACTAGAGCGAAACGTATGGTACAGATCGCGCAGGTGTTTATGGCCTCGTCCAACGCATTGTAAGTGCGAACGAATATACCAGCGACTCGACCAGTATTTACATTTGTAAATTATTTGATTAGACTGAAACGACTTTATCGCCACTGGTTTTAATGTTTTATATGTTGACTGATCACTACAGAATGAAGATGGAACAACAGGAGAAGAAGCTGATTGCAGACATCAAGAAAATGGCTAAAGAGAATCAAATGGATTCGGTCAAGATTATGGCCAGAGATTTAGTACGCACGAGAAGGCAAGTATATATATATAGATATATATCAAACCGACATTTTTGATTGCACAGATTTCTTATTCGTAGGTGTATATGTATATATATATATATATATATATATACCGAGCAAGATGGCTTAGTGACAGACCCAGACCGGCCAATCTTAAATTGGTTTGCATGGTTTCAAATTTAGACAAGGTAAATGCTGGAGTGGATTAAAAATTAGCCACGACATGAAAAAAAACGTACACGGGCGTTAGCCTTACGGAAAATCAAAAGATAATAATTTACGTAATTTACATATACGTAGTTACGTATATATAAGTGGTTTTCAAGGAATATATAATATGCGCAGTAAAATCTGTTTACGTGGCATGCTATGCTATAATTGATCTCTAATGGCACTTGGCAGGTACATTAAGAAGTTCCTCCTGATGAAGGCCAATATACAGGGCGTATCGCTAAAGATCCAGACGCTACGTTCCCAGAGCGCCATGTCCCAAGCGATGCGCGGGGTAACCCGAGCGATGGGTAGCATGAATCGACAGCTCAATCTTCCACAGATACAGAAGATCATGATGGTAGAGTGATGTTTCAGCACGTATTTAGTTTGGCCTAGCATTTTATACAGCCGTTTTTATCCTGCAAATCGCATATAAGCATTATATATATATATATATATATATATATATATATATTTTTTTGTAGCTTTCTAATATGACACATAATGACATATCTACATTTCCGCTGTTTTACCGTAACCAATCCCGAGATATACATACGTTTGTTTAATTATCTCGAATCAAATAATGTTCTTATGAAAGAAATATGTCCGTGTACATGCACCGATCTGTTTGATATAAAGTGCCATGAATGCTATGTTATGGTGTTTGCTTATGCTATATATATATATATATATATATATATATATATATATATTGGGTACAAGAGAACCGTGACTCAATTTGCATTACTTTTACTATCGTAGACATGTGGAAGATCTGAAGATCATAAAATAACATACATGCCTTGGGTGGGGTTAACTTACGTAGGAGTTTGAAAAGCAGTCAATGATGATGGACGCAAAAGAAGACATGATTAACGATGCCATCGATGACGCGATGGAGGACGAAGGTGACGAGGAGGAAACTGAAGAGGTTGTCAATCAGGTGAGGTTATGAAAATCATCTAGTGTCGCGACGAGTCGCAACCCGCTTCATTTACTCGGTTATTCTGTTGCTGTTCGTTATCGGTTGTTCGGCAAAATGGAACTTATTCTGGAGTCAAATTTATTTCGCCGAAGTATCTCGTTAACGAGGATATCTGTTCGACTCGTAGAGAACTCCTCTGACTGATTTAGCTGTTTTGTCATTGTTCGACAGTTGATCTGCTTACCCTTGGAGCCAGTTTCGTTTCTAGCGAACGAATGCATTATTAGTGCAGAATTCGCTATTGAGGTGCGAGTATTTACTGTTGAAATGTTCGGCACGCTTTCTAGGTGCTTGATGAGCTGGGTCTTCAATTGGCAGCCAAATTGACGGAACTTCCGGAGGCGGCCGGAGGAGTCGCGCAGCCAGGCACGGCGGCGAAGAATACGCCGATGACCGAGGGCGGCGGCGGTGGAGGCGGTGGTGGTGGTGGTGGAGAGTTGAATTCCGCAGACGCCGACCTCATGGCTCGCCTCGATAAACTCCGCCGTGAATAATCGTCTGACTAGTTATGGAGGTAGTTTTTGGAAGCATTAGTAATATTGTGGGTTTTGGAAAGAACATAGGAATTATACGACCTCACTAGGGAGGAGGGATTAGGGAGGACCAACTTTACGGGAAGACGAACCATCGATTTTTGCGGAGAGAGTGAGCGGATCGAAACTGGAAAAAGAAGAACTCTTGATTGCATTCGGTGACGGAACAGTGACGGCAGGCATAAAGGCAGGGCTGTTTAATCCGTCCTGGACAAACAAAGACACAGCCTCTGCGTTAGAGATTGGTGTTTCTTTATTTTGTACTGATTGACTCTCAGGATTAGAGACCCCTTCGATTGCCCATACGGCCGCGATGCTGTTACGTACAACTGAGTGTGTATGACACTGATGGAGAGAGCCCGCGCCCCCGTGGTGGGCGTCTAACAACTTCGTCTGTTTCTTACTGTGCTTGCTTTAGTTGAACCTTTATATATATACATATTTTTGTTTCATTGACATGATGCAATGTTGTCCATTATCGTTGGCTATGTGTGACGACGAATCGAGATAGCTGACCAAGATGCGAATCTACTCAAACGTCGTAAATGCCTCGTGCGGTCGGAGCGCTTTTCTCTTGTATGTTACGCTAATGTCGGTCTAGTAGATGTGTGGTTTTCATCGAACAAGAGCTCATCGCTGGGTGTCACGGCGCTACGTCTCCCGCTTTGTATACGTATTTCGTAATTTTAGTGGACTGAGAGCATAGAACACGCATAGATGCAATCGATTCATATGCCCAAGGATAAGAACATTTCTATCATCATCCGAAGATTGCCGAACACTAAAAGACAGGGAGTTCATCTACTGTGGCCACAATATCGCGCCGGCTCACCACTTAACAGCTAACTTGCCTGTCGCCGAATATAGATACGTTGTACTCCTTGAACGTAATGCATATACCACGATGACGACTTAACACAGTACAACAATAGTATATATATATACATACGTTTACACTCACGAAGTGCTACTTTCGTATCTGGGACAATTCAGAGGACTGTCCATATGTGTGTGTATTTATATATAATAATGTCTATGTAACTTTCGGGTAATCGGTGCAAGAGGTTGATGTGCCAAGCCATCCGATAATTAACATACTTTGTATTCGTCGATATCGTGCATATGATACAAAATTTGAAAAATATTCCCTTGGCACTCACCAAGAGTTTTCACCAAGAATTATATGTAGCGGGAATACTATTGCGAACGATGTAGTCCAATGTATCTACCTGTCTAGACAATACCGGATCGAAAAGCCTTTTTCTAAACTGCCAGTGACAACCACACCGGCATTGTTTATGTAAATATATTATTTTCAATGTCATAGATCTATTTATTACTGATATGCACATTAACAGTGAATAAACTGTTGATTTTTGTTGTACGTCTGAACTTTTTTACGCGAGACATCGTAGCCTAAGCCACGTTTTTCCTAATTACATCCTAACTTGCACTCACACCTTTTATGTTTTATTGCTGTATCCTTTGAACAAACAATTGTGTGTCCCGGCGAAAATCTTCAATATTTAACCTAGCCATTAAGCCTAGCCCGTCCAATTAGCCGCGAGCACAGCAGGGAAACTGCGTTACCAGACTTGCATCAATAAGATACTACAAAGACTGGAACTAAACATCTATAAGATCAGTTTTGCTGTTTTTTTAAATGTAAAAATATATGTATACTCTATACTATATAATGTATATATATAATATATATATGTACTATATATATAGACATGTATTTCAATATTCTTAGAATGAGCTTTTTAGAATCGAATGTTGGGCGCGCTTCCAACCCGCGATTAGGAACTGCAACTTTTCGACTGCCAGCAGTCAAAATATTATGGTGATTGGCCGTGGCGATTTCGTTTGATCGCTTTTCCCGTGCAACGTATCGGCGTGATTTTGAAAAATGGAGAAAAAAGAGTTTCGAGTGGTTATCAAGCATTTTATTTCAAAGGTTGGAATGCGACCCAAGTGAAAACTGAGTTAGACGAGGTGTACGGTGACTCTGCGCCATGTTTTGCCACTGTTTCCAACTGGATTAATGAGTTAAAAAGAGGTCGCAGGAGCACCGGGATGAACTACGTTCAAAACGCCCAAAAACGGCAACTGATTAGGAAAACGTGGAAAAGGTGCGGAAAATCGTTGCCGCAGATAAGCGAGTGAACATTAGGGAGATAGCGGAGGCCTTGGGGATCAGTTTGTGTAGTGTGCATTTCATCCTGCACTGAAAACTTGAAGATGAAAGAGCTCAGAGAAAAATGGCTGCCGCATTTGCTCAACCAAGGCCAAAAAAACGCGCCTGTTTTCGCTTCACAGCAAAATTTGGCCAAAATGTCGAACAATCCGTCGGATTTTTGGCGCAGATTCATGACCGTCGATGAAAGCTGGGTCCATCACTACACTCCCGAGACCCAAGAAGCATCTTGCCAATGGTGTGCACCTGATGAAGGACCTCCGAAGAAGGTGCGGACAACGGCATTGACCGGAAAGGTAATGGCTACAGTTTTTTAAGACCAACGTAGAATAATGCTGGTCGACTACCTTGAGAGCGGTAAAACGATCACAGGAGAATATTAGGCAAGACTGTTAGACTGCCTTTAGCAAGAACTCATCGTGAAACGGCCCGCTTTGCAGAAGAAGGTTGTCCTGTTTCACCAGGACAATGCTCCTGCACACAAGTCCCGGCAAGCATCGGCAACACTGGCCCAACTGAGGTTCGAACTTATTGAACAATCTTCCTATTCTCCAGACCTGGCCCCCTCTGATTATTTCCTCTTCGGACATTTGAAGAATAGTCCGGTGGAAAGCGTTTTTCCAGCAATGAAGAGGTTAAGGCTGCTGTCAATGCCTATTTTCAGTCTAAAGACGCGGAATTCTACTTAAGAGGTATAAAAGCTCTGAAATATTGGTGGGAAAAGTGTATTGAGCATCTCGGGGAGTATATTGAATAAGATACATTTAAAAACATGATTTGGAAAATTCTTGGTTTTCATTCTAAGAACTTATTGAACTACCTGTATATATATATATATATATATATATATATACAGGTATATATATACCTGTATATATATTATAATAATATATATATATATATATATATATATATATATATATATATATATATATATATATATATATTTACATATATACATACACGACGATGGAAGTCCCTACCGGTCTCTCCAACGCAAGAATTTCTGGGCCTCATTGTCGGGGAGCTGAAACAGGCATCCCTCTTATTTCAGGAACAAACGACGACAGAGTAGGCTAGACTACACCCTTGAGAGAACAACCTATCCTTCAAAAACAAGTACGCAGAAAAGACCTGCCGCTATGGCGATCTCCCGGAATGAATGGGATTGAGAGAGTAGCACACCTGACGCGGGTCACAAGCCCAAGGCCGCGAGAAAAGCCTATGAGAACACAGAGCTTACCGCATACGACGAGGACGCACTTGCCGACCCGAAAGCGGTGATTCCCAAGAGCTTAAAAAAGCATAAAGCTACCCAAGTCGACATAAAGGCGGCCGTCACCCGCCTCGGCAAAGTAGTATGGGAACAGGCAATAAAATCCAAGAAGAGCGTACAAAACTATTCAAAGATAGACCAGGACTCAGACGCAAGAAGAAGGTGGAACACTTAGAAAATAGAGAAGGCCAGATGGACTAGGACTCCTGAGAGAGCAACAATTAATACGACCTTTTAGAAGACCCATGCCATAAATTGCCAAATCGGTCACGAGACACGTTGCAAAGACTGCCAGAAGAAGATAAAACACAGGTTAGACAGGACAAAGAACATCCGGGACCAGATCACCGGGTACACTTGTAGACCTCATAGAACTTATCAAAGAACAATGGCTTCAGCTTGTATTTAAGAATAACCGTTTCGCCTTGGACAACATAACGACCCAGAAGGACACCAGAGTAATGCTCGTCACCGGAGGATCAGAGAATGAGATGCTAAAAAATTACTGGGCAACTTCCAGAGTTGCTCTTTTAAGAAACTGCGGTCGGCCTGAACTGGACAGCTCTGGAAACGATCCAGAAGATGAAGAAAACACAGTTGTCCCTGAGGCTGAAATCACAAACGACAACCTTCGCTGTGCGCAAGGCCTCCACGAGACATGCAAAAGGAGACAATATTACGTTCGGAAAAGGACGGGCGAGGGGTGCTTCTCACAAGACGTAATTGAAAAACAAAGTGAGAAAAAAACTCTTCTCACATGTAAAGAAATTTAAGGAACAACGTTTCGAGACTACAAATGACAAAGAAAAGTTCGCAGGAGCAAGTCAACTCGATTCCGAAAGAACGGTATAAAAAAATGTTTCGAAGAGTGGCAAATAGGGTGGAACAATGCATTGCAGTTGTGTGGTTAGCATGTAGCTTAGCGGTCTCAATGTTGTCGCTAGTGACGGCTCCTTGGTCGTCGCGGCGCACGTTACATTGCATTGGAGGCTCGGTCGACTTACTGGCGTCGGTGGTTTTCGACGGCGTAGTAGTTGGCTGTTATGTTTCTCTTTGTGTCTAACTTCGTCACAATAATATATGTTTATATATGTAGCACCTCCATCTGACTGTTCCTAGATTCTTTTAAGCGTAAGCCCGGATTTATCAGCCACATTCAAAGCCTCAATAAGCTCTTGGAGCCACTGTTACAGCTGCTACCGCTATTGGGCAATCTACGACGAATCGTGCAATCGTGCGATCATGATCATTCATAAGAATGATCATGATCGCATAGCCCAGGGCGAAGTAGCAACGTCGCACGCCACTACATCTACTAATAAATGTCCATTATGTGACAAGCGATACACACGGTTTGGCCTAACAAAGTATACATATCAGTCAAGCACTCGACTGCTACTGAGCCCGCCTCCTCCATACCCACCGCCTCTGAGCCGCCTCATGCTTCTTCCCTTCATCATGCTTCATCCCTCTCGGTCGTCATCCGCAACAGTCTGCGTTTTCTCTCAAGAAAGTCGTCTGTCAGACGAGATTGTCACTTCTCAGTCTCGCGTCTCGGGTCTCAAATGACTCAGAGATGGTACCGTGTCGATTAGCAATCGATTACTGAACTCTCCGAAGATTATGCTTTTGGCACCGCCAGACTTATGTATCCACAGTTACCCTAATTCCCAGCACTGACTGTATAGAGGCCTTGTGCTAGCAATGCATTAGCGCCCTAGGACCCAGAAGGGCCGACAATGATCAAAGCCCCTCTGTCCATTTTCACGTCAAAGAGAGACACTCGGGCTGCTATTAAGAGCTTCTTCAAGAGCTCCGCCGCAGGGCTGAACTTACGAGATGCCGGTTGTTAATAGGCCTTCGTTCCTCGTCCCTTGACGGCGTCACCGCCAGCCTGTTTTCCACGTTGGCAAATGTTGTAGACATTCTTCTTTGGGGCACAACTCCTCCTTTTCTCCAGCCGTTAATATTTGGCGCAAGACTATTCGCCCTTGATGAAAGATGGAAAGAATGGACTGATCAGTACGTCCCATTGCATATTCGTCTGCGCTGTATAGCGTCGCCGCGAAGATCGGATGCAATTTTTTTAAACTTAATGGAGGGTTGGATGGTAATGCATCATCTCTTTTTTTATTGAGACATCTATGCTCCCCGTTTTTTTTTATCATGGTCGATTCAAGCCAAGGCAAAGGCTTTTGCCATTAAGCCCTCTTGCTCGGTAAATCACAACAAGGTCGTGCACACCAACTGGATTCGGGAAGCCGCTGGAACCGAGATAGCCTTTCTCGACTCGCGCAAATCCCCAGGCCTTTTTGTGAAACTCGATTTTAGAAACGCTTTTAATGGTATTAGACGGGATCACCTGATGAAAGTCGTTACATCGCACGCCCCTCGAAACGCTTCTAAAGCGGTTTTAGCCTGGCCTACATGAAAATGATTGTGATAGACATGCCCGCTAGGCACATTGGCTTAACTAATCCTCATATAACCGTGAGGATTAGTTAAGCCTCTTCGAAAGCGTCGAGGGGCCACGCTTTCACGGTCTACACTTGTACTGAAAGCTAAGATCAAGCCAGCATTTACCCTTTTGCTCTATGCGAGATTTCTGTTCTCGCTGAGCTGGCCTTAGGACACCTGCGTTATTTTTTGACAGATGTACCGCCCCAGTCAAACTCCCCACCTGACTATGTCCTCAATATAAATCACACAAATAACTATGCTTTTGTCTAAAACATGGAAAGACCATATTTATTTCATTGAGTAAGTAAAGAAACAATAGGAGTAGTGGTATTTCATTGATGACAAGTCTCCCACTTATGCTACACCTCCGATGTCTCTTCACAAAGTCAGACTAGAGTCAAGCTCAACAGGGTCTTCTTTCCCCGCCGTTCAATCCAAGCCCGTTCCCTTGGCTGTGGTTTCGCTAGACAGTAGATAGGGACAGTGGGAATCTCGTTAATCCATTCATGCGCGTCACTAATTAGATGACGAGGCATTTGGCTAGTTCATATAACTCAGTGTTTATTAACATTTCGTTACAGCGTTAGTACACTAAGGCAAGTACGCGCCATTAATAAAAATAAATGATAAAAGCCGGATCCACGTAGTCCTTGTTCCTAGTTGCGCCGGGGTGCTCCTCTTCTTCTCCAGGCCTTATGGTCTTGATGGCTTCGGAATACTCGGAGGCTTCCCTGGACCGCCAGGACAGTGAGATCTATGATGTCCCTTTTCCGGAGCCCCAGCCCTATCAGGTCCTCGGCGGATTTCGGCTCCCATACACCACCTAGTGAGATGGTGATAGAGCCGAAGCGCCGAGGTTTGTCCTGGTCGGGCAGGGAACTCTGTACTTGCGGGACATCATATTTCTTTATCTTGTCCTGGCGGGCAAGATGGAGGTTCCAATGAGTGCCGCAGATTTCGGTATCCAGAACCCAGACCTCGGAGGGTGTTGTTATCACGAGGTCTGGGCGGAGTGCAGGATGGTGGGCGGCCCTGAAGCTTCGCTCCTGGTCGACCGTGTAACCCAAGCGTCGGAAGAGTCTAGCCACTTTATTGTTAATATCGTCATGACGCTTGATGATGGGAAGGTGCGAATTCAGGACATAGTTAAACAGCATTGCACCCGTGCCGGCAGCTTTTAGCAAAGCCAGGCCGACCGCGGGCCATACGGGCACGCGTTGGAAGTGCGTTTATACGGAGTTTGATCAGATTGATAAACTCTTTACCCGATAGATAGGGCATACCTTTTATCCAATTGTGGGAGTATGGGGTTTTGTGTGCATCTTTCAGGTATGCCCCATCAAATGTGTTGTGTAGTCGTGTAGCCCAGTATGTTGTTTCATCACGGGCGTTCAAAATGGGAGTCCCCAGCGAACCACAGAGCTGCTCGGCTTTCGCGAGGTCAGCCCCGTAGGACTCTGAATGGACAACCCACTGGACGCCCATGTGTTGCGAGTGTTGTAGATTCGTGAGCCGGGAGAAACGGAGTCTAGGTATGAGGGTTCGGATAGAAGGTATGTCTAGACCTCCGTGTGAATTGTGTGCGTGTATGAATGAACTTGGTACTGAATTGTCCAGTCTCAGCCAGTCGCACTTGACGGTGCGCCTGATCAGTCTATCTAAGGTTTCTAATCTAGAGACGGATGGACGAGGTCCGGAAACTAATTTATGTAGGAGTTTGGGAATTAGGTAGTCCTTTAAAATAATGAGCCTCTGGGGGGGTTTAAGGGGTGCTTTGGTAATTTTATCGAGGAAGGAGGAGAGAAGCACCTTCGTGGAATCGACCCGACCGTTATCAAGGTCGTGGTCAAAGTCAATTCCAAGATATTTCCATCGGGCGCATATACTCTTAGCCGGTAAAGGGGACTCTCCAACGGAGAATTCGGATACTGATGGAAATTTGCTCAAACGATCTTTGCCACTGGAGAACGTAAAACTTTTATTATTATTAATGTTAAGGCCACGAGCAAGAAGTAGGGGGTGAGCTGTATTGAGGAGTTGTTGGAGAGTCGCTTTAGTGGGGGCAAAAAGAATGAGGTCGTCGGCAAAGGCAAGCCCCATTAGACGATCCCCATTCGGGAGTTGGTGTCCAATGTCTAGCTTGTCGAGTTCCTTGAGAACGTCGCCCAAGACTAGATTGAATAGGAGAGGTGACAGGGGATCACCCTGACGAACACCTCTCGTTGGCCGTACTATGTTTATGCTATCTTTAAATTCTAATTTTGTTTCAGAGGAGGAGTATAGGCGTTCGATGTAATCTACGAACGTTTTCGGGTACCCCCGGCTCCGGAGCGCCCAGAGGACAGAGTCGTGGCTGACCATGTCAAACGCCTTAGAAAGGTCGATTGAGGCCAGCCTCAGCTCCCGCCCTCTGGTTCTGGCGTCATGAATGACGCCATTCAGAACCGTGAGATTCTCGAAAGCGCCGTCGAAGGGCAGGAAGGCTCGCTGGATAGGTGTAAGTCTAATAACTAGGGATAGTCTGCGGGAGAGTATTTTATTAAGCGTTCGTTGTAGATAGGAGGAAATTGATAGAGGGCGAAAATCAGAGGGGGAGCTAGCTTGGTCTATTTTGGGGATGAACGCTGTGTGAGCCATCCTAAGGGAGGTGGGGATTGAGCTAATATAAAGAATATTAAGTAAACACGTTAGTATGGGGAGTGGAAGTTTACGAAGAGATTTGAGGCTTAGTCCATCGGGCCCGACCGCTTTGCAGGGGCCGAGCAGGGCGAATTTAGTTTCTTGGATGTCTATAGGTTGAGAAAGAATGTCAAAATCTGCACTTGGGGATGCGGGGGGGGGAGGTCCAAGTGGGGGGGGGGACGCAGTCGTCATAGCGGCTGACCAATGCTGAACAACTTCAGAACCGTTGGTGTTGTTTGTGGTGTTTGCTCCGTTAAGTACTCTATGAGCACAGGCGGATCGGTTTTTTGTAAATAGTTTTTGTGTTTCGGCGTAGTCCTTCTCGACGTTGTTGTCTTCTCGATATCTGCTCTCTCCTTGTCGGAGGAGCTCGAGTAGACCGTTGAGGGAGGTTGTCCGTTAAGTGTTCTGTAATGAACGTCTGTAATTGTGTGTCGTATTCTTCACCCGAGCAAATTAGGTTTGCCAGGTGTGTTAGTTCGTCGGTGAGTCTGTTTCTAACGGGGAATGTTGTGGTGAGGGCTTGAATAAAACTATGTATGGCATCTACTGGGGGGAGGGGGAGTGACGTAGGTAGATCAGTAGATGCCCCGGGTAAGTCGTTCACCGTCTGAGCTGGCTCCGGCTCCGTATGGTCGCGGTCGCCTGTTGCCGGCTCGGAGACTGGCCGATCCTCTCCATCAGAGTTGCTCATCAGGAAAGAATTGACCAGTTCACGGTAGTTAACTAACCGCCGCTGAGATTTAATAGACTCGAACGTACGGTCATTAAATAAATTTTGTTCAATAATTAGTTCATTAATATTTCCAGGGATTTGACCTTTATGTTCTTTAATGAGTCTGGCTTCTGTTTTGGCTAGTAATTCTCGGTCTTGGTCAGCCCATCTAACCCGTTTAGTTAGGAATATTTATGTCATTATTATAATCATCGGGGTGGTGGCGTTTACGATGTAGGGAGAGGCCTGATTGAGAACTATAAAATTTATCGCAGTTATTATTTGGGCAACAGTATCTAGAGTGGGGGGGGAGGGGAGGGGGGGAGGGGGGAAGACCGAGATGTAGAGGGGGCGTCATGAGGGGGGGGGGACACTTGGGCCACAGGGCGACACTTACGGAGATGTGATGCAAGGCCGCCTCCAGTCCTGCATTTGCGGCCGCAAACTTGACCGGTGAAGTCCATAGTGGTCCGGTAGGTACGAAAAGGTGATAAAACCGCAGAGGCGGGTCACTTGTTGTATAAAATATTCTTTAGTGCGTCTCGTACAGCTACTACGATGGTTTGTAGCGCGTTAAAATCGGTAAAACTTAATGATCAAAAAGTTCCGATATTGTCTCTCTCTCTCTCCTTCACTTTGGTTGATTAAAAAATGTGTGCATTAATGGTGTGAATTATAATATAGTTACCTAGTTGTGAAATGAACGTTAAAAAGTGCTCGGTAGATATTTACAAACTTATGCTATGTCAATTGCTCATGTAGCACTGAGTTGTGACAAAGTGCCACAGATATAAGCTATAATATAGCAAAATACCAACATATATTAGTGAAATACGTTATGAACAATTGTTAGCACAAGTATGCATACATAACATGGTTATATATACATAGTCTAAGTTAAGAATGGCTAAAACCTGTTTACTACAGTCTCCGTGCCTGCATAGCCATATATGCGATGAGCTATGCAGGACACAGTACTACGCCTATAGCGTCAGTATGGGACAATATGTAAACAAACGGTATATAAGCTCATAAAAACGTGAATATCTCAGAATTTACTGCGAGATTCACTATAAGCCCGCACCTTTTTGGAATTGCCATTAAAAACTACATCTACTGAGCACGCCTCCACAACTAAAAACTCACTGTGTTATTGATGGTCAAACACAAACAATCTACGCGCAATGGTAGATTGCCACCAAATCGAACGCACACAAAGCACTCAACCAAATATTGCTAAAAACTTGCAATATTGGAAACACTGACGGGTGAAAGTCGGCAGGTTGGTCACACTTGTTGTCACGGTGGTCTGTGTCGATTTCCAGACGAATTCTTCTCGAAATACGCGAGATGGTTGTTGAATCCGACGGAGCTCGATGTGAGTGCGTCCGTCCAGTAGGACGGGGAGAGAGAGAGTTTTTAAGAGAGTCATAGTTACTCCCGCCGTTTACCCGCGCTTCAAAGAATCTCTTCACTTTGACATTCAGAGCACTGGGCAGAAATCACATTGTGTCATAACCAATTACTGGACTTCACAAAGACTTTTACTTCCTCTAAATGATCAAGTTTGATCTTCATTGCAAATATTACACGTACAAAGTACATGGACATCTACTCAGATGATCTCACTAAACCATTCAATCGGTAGTAGCGACGGGCGGTGTGTGCAAAGGGCAGGAACGTAATCAGTACTAGCTAATGACTAGCACTTACTGGGAATTCCTCGTTCAAGGGGCACAATTGCAATCCCCTATCCCCATTAAGAAAAACATTCAAAGATTACTAGCCTTATTAAAGACTGGAAAGCTCATTTTGTCTCTCAATGTAGCGCGCGTGCGGCCCCGAACATCTAAGGGCATCACAGACCTGTTATTGCTCTGTTTCAAAGTGTTAAACACACTTGATCCCATTAAGGAACGCCACAGAAGACGAGATTCTGTGTGTTATTTAATAGGCTAGAGTCTCGTTCGTTATCGGAATTAACCAGACAAATCACTCCACCAACTAAGAACGGCCATGCATCAAACGCTTTTAATGGTATAAGACGGGATCACCTGATGAAAGTCGTTACATCGCACGCCCCTCGAAACGCTTCTAAAGTGGTTTTAGCCTGGCCTACACGAAAATGATTGTGATAGACATGCCCGCTAGGCACATTGGCTTAACTAATCCTCATATAACCGTGATATAATGTCTTGTACAGAAAAAAGATATTTACTCCGTATATTATATATATATATATATATATATATATATATATATATATATATATATATTTGCTTGAAATATATTTTACAATATACATGAAGCAAGTACTTTGCGAGTACTGTCAATGTGGGTAAAGAGCCGCCTTTTGTACCTAATGTCAAGCTGCACCGGTTGTTGAGAAAATTCGATTGAGGATTCGATTGAATCGACGAGAGATTGGAGACCTGGACACTTTCAGTGCCTCTCAGTTCTGGTTTAGTCTTGCACGTGACAATCGTCACGTCTATACTAGATACATAGTTCATGGCTATCATCACCTGGTCTGTTCGAATACGAGCTTCCATGAGGAGTACACGGAGTGCATCTGTCGACTGTGCTCTTAGGCGTGTACGAAGTTTCATGTGTCTGCCTGTCTGGCCCTTGCAAAGAGATCACTGCACTGCCTCTCTCAAGTAACACGCCGCGAGCATCTGACGACTGTATAATTGTCTATGTTACATGCACACTCAATATGAATTAAATTAATATGATGATGATATATATATATATATATATATATATAACACACTTACCTTCCATAGGGCCTGCACAAAAGACGTGCGGCGTGACGTTGATCCGCCGAAGGCAGGTGAAGAAGCGACGCACTTCAGTCGCCTAGCCATCCGCCTGTGTAGAGAATAGCGCGCAGGTTGTTGCCGTCTACCACCGCGTGGCAGTTCTCGTGCCGTCTCTTTGATAGCAGTTCATTATACCTCAACGGAGACAGCAATCCGGTCATGTCTGAAATATCGCCGTACAATAAGAATATACTACACTATAACTGGCGGCGTTTTTAAAGTTAAGGTGCTCAAGCGCTGACATAGAAACATAGAAAAGTGTATATGTATATATATATATATATATATATATATATATATATACGCGTGCATTAAATTGCAGTAAGTCTACTTTAGATTTGCCTTATACCATATAAGACTAAGCTGTGCTTTCCACTTAGAAAGTTGGTTTAGCCTGCGTGAGGGTCGAGTGTACCATGCTCTAGTGCTCTCGGTACGCCGTTTCATCATCGCAGTGGCTCGCGTTTGCGTGACTGAGAGTATATTAGCAAATACAGGCAGAATATGTACGCTATGATTTGCTAGAGACCCAAACATATTTAACAAATTAACGCACCTCTAAAACAGGGCGTTCTACTAAAGTCAGGGGTTGCAAGGTATTTAGTGGCATAATTCAGACCACTGATTTTTCGGCGCCTCATGACACTTTGAGCATCAAGATTTGCAAATTATATTCACATATATATATATATATATATATATATATATATATATATATATATATAAAGCGTGATGCACATAGGCGCTTGAAATGCTTTATTATCGAAACGCAAAACAATAACTCTTTTTTTGCATCGCTACTCTCACCTGAGTGAAAAGTAAATCGAAGGAACCCAGATGTAATCGATTGTCCAGGCCATATGTGATGTCATAAAAGCAAAGATTATTAACAGTTGTACGCTGTGTGACTGTTCGCTATACGACTCTAATTCAGAAAACGGTTACCTTTATGCAGCTCTCACTGGTGTTAGTTCTACTAGTAAGAATGATGCGCCGTTCAAAGTATGCAGCCGGTAAACTGTAGCAATCTACAACTATCGTGTATCGTGTAGAATCGCGTGCTCAATTGGCATTATCATCTGACAATGCAGAATACAGAACAACTTCCGCTTGTTTCGGCAAGTTGGCCTCTGAGGAGAATCAGAGGGAACTACAGAACATCACCGAAACCAGCCAACATCAATGGCCATTTGAGCAGTGTTGGCGGATGGATAATTATGATGAGACCGGCACCTTTGCCGGCAACTATGCTAAAGCAAAGACAAAAAATCAAATCGAAAAAAGCTACGAAATAAAAAACATTCTTCCCCGGCTCCAATTGCTTCGAATCATTGTGAATGCCCGTGCAATGAATGATGTTAATTTTTATCAATAAAAACTCCGCTGCTGTTTACAACAACTTGTTGATTCTATACCACCATTCGTGCTACATAAGCTCATCTGGCTTCTGCTGGTCTCGCCTTGGTCGGTCGATGACGACAATTTTTCCTGCTATACTTGACAGATAAAATAACTTGTAGCTTGCTCACTCCTTACTTGTTATAGCTGGTGTTATTGTTGTTGGTGGTGTTGTTGTTGTCGTGGTCCTGCTTGTTATTGTTTTAGTGGAGCAACTGCAATAGCTGTTAGCCGTCTTTTCGTTAAGCTTCCCAGCAATTAGCTGATTCGGAGAACCGCCCGTTAAACTTTAAACCGCGTGGTCCGTTTCAGATAAAACGCAGACCTGCTTTGATCGACGATTGCTGTTGTGAAGAACTCGTTGGTCGCATCGGTCGTTCGCATCAAGTCATACCCGCGCCTCCTCTTTTGTTGTTGTTGTTGTTGTTGTTGTCCTTGTTGTTGTGAGTGTAAGAACTAAAAGCTAGAAGTTAAAGAACTAAACTCTGAGAAAGAGCAAGGGACTGATATGAGAGGGCCTGCTCCACAAACATCAGCGCATCACTCAGCAGCGGACAAAAGATCACCTAAGCCAAAATGCCGTGACCGGATTTAGACTAGGGAATCGATGCGAGTGAACTCTGATGTTGAGAAAATCGTGCCACACAGCCGGAAAACGACTGAGCCTTGGATGATGAACGTCACCGGCGCTAATCTCACGTAACGGGGACATTCAGTGGTCCTCAAGTTCATTCGGCGAGTTAAGGCCGTTAGATTTTCCTTCTAGGATTTCGAAGGGTAAAGTGTACCCAAATAATCCCACAGCGATCGGACGATCAGGTAAAGACACTCATTGAGGCTAATGCAGTTATGTGATTGACCCTAATTTATGCGGAAAAGTGCAACCAATTGCCTACCCACTCGCGCAACTTCTAACAGGCCACGGTGGCTGCTTTCAACATTACCTTCACCCCCATTGATAAAACTGACTCCCCCGTATGCCGCACGCGCAACTCAGGGAGGTTGGCTATACAAGGCACTGCTCTGAACGCTGCGCCTTAACGGAACCCCCTGATATGCCAAGCCCTTGTAGAGCTCCTTAAGAACCATGAATCCTGAATTAAGGTAAGAAGATTCGCCAAAATCTATCTCTGAGATAAAATAAATTAACCGACATACAAAGTCGAGCAGCCTAAATGGCAAGAAGATTGGCCAGGTAAGGTAATCTCGAGAAGATAGTACTGCGGCCACCCGCGGCAAGGGGCAAAGAGGACGACTGGATTTTAGCGGGTTTGTGAGTCCCACGTTACCGTGGCTTTAACAAGGACGCCCGATGTGCATGACGTATTTTACCAGTTTATGAAAATATTTTGGTAACAATCGCTTTTCTGGCAACAATTTTGGCCTGGGTATTGGCTCTCTAGCACGTGTTTGTAGTGTGTATCTAAAACAACGCACTATTTCTTCAAATTGTTTACATTTACAGTTAAATGTGCATATGTCAAATCTATCTAATAATTTAACAATATCGTTGCATTCAACGTCGTTTTCGCTGATGTTAAAGCGGTGTGCAATACGTTTAACAAACTTTTTATGAGTACCGGCCAGTATTATTTCATCACGAGAGTAACTCAGATTCCACACAGTCAGGAAACACAGTCAAGATAGGGAAAACATATTGTTTGAACAGTTTTCCATACAAGGTGGGTTGTTTGATTGTAAAGGAATGCAGAATCCATTTTATCTTCCTCATAGTTGCTACTTCTAGAATGTGAGTACCATAATTGACTTGGGTGTCGTTAATATACCTAGGTCCTTTATAGGCATTTTAGCCGTTAACTCCTTTGTGCCCAAAGGAAATATATGTGCCAGGTTGTTGTGGCCAAAGTGAACAACAGCACACACCGATATTTTAAGATGAAAACCCTTCAGCCCTTCTGTGAACTTGTCAAGCGTCTCTTGGAAAAAATGATATTATTTACAGTTAGTATATATATATATATATATATATATATATATATATATATATATATATATATATATATATTTATACAGGGTGTTTCCAAACGTTTTTTTAATCAATAGTGAGAATTGCAGAACTCGTTAAAGCAAATATTTTTTCCAATGAAACATGGTCTCTAAGAAGTCTTGTTTCGGAATGAGAGTTAAATTACTACAAGTTGCGACACTGGTGTTTTTGCCCGACATAAGAGCACAAAATGTGCTGTTGCAAGACAACCAGTCCTCCTATACCGAAGCACACCATCGTGTTCGTGAGAAAATTCTGCTTCTTCCGAAGAACATATAAGGCCGGCCAGAGGATGCGACATAGTCGTTTAGAACAGAATTTGCAGAAATGAAGTTATTTTTTTAGCTGTCACCCCTAAGATTTCAAAATCATTCCCATACGACCACTTAGAGCGCTCAAAACTAACATTCGACAAACGCACATTTCATGACGATAATGTAGGTACCAAATGTCTATGTCAATGCGAGCTGCGGTTGCGGAGTAATTAAGATTTTTCGGCGGGCATGTCGAGATTAAGTGCATGTAAAATTACTGTGTGGCGACGTTGCGGCTGTCGCGCGACACGTCGGCGGAAGTGAACGTCGCCACACAGTCATTTTACGTGGTCTTAAATTAGATATCCCGCCGAAAAATCTTTCTTACTCCGCAATGACAGCTCGCATTGCCATAAGTTTGGTACAAGAAATATCGAATGATGACTCTCGATTAAAAAAAAAGCTTTGGAAATGCCCTGTATATATACCCACATTTATTGTCATTTTAGTTGCAAAACTTAAGGCATTGAGTACCGAATCAATGACAACAGCTGCAAGTGACACCACTAGTTGTCTTAGAACATAGAAGTACCTGTAATGAGAAATACCAGAAGACCCTGACATTGAGACCTCTAGCTACGCGGTGTAGAACGGGGTTCTGCAAAGTTGAGATCTTTGCCGTTTCGTGTCTGCCCTAAACGGCAGAGACTAGTTTAAGTTTATTGGCACCTAAAGTATGTGCCGGTATTATCCCCAACGTCTAGCTCACATAATAGTATCTCGCCCCGGGGTTTTAAGCCCTCCCGTTCCTCTCTTTGGCTTAAGGTGCCTATATATCCGTTTCGTAATTAATTCTGTTTATTAATAGCATATGAATATTTTAGGAAAACTGTTTCTTCGCTCGTCACTAACGTTTACTATCAGCCTAATGATTCCACAGTCACGCTTTACACGTAAAGAACGTTTCAAAGTTGGTACGATAGAAATTGTGTATTTTTATTCCAAGTTTAAAAGTCCTGTGGGCACAATAGATAAGATGGACAATGGAAACATTAATATTCAATCCAAAAATGATCTGCGAAGTCAGAATATAACTGCCGGTAGATACAAATAATATAGAAATGGCTAACATTACGCTCTTACCGACTCATTTGCCGGCAAAAATGTTTAAGTGGCTAAGTCACTGAGGCGCTATAGTCCAAATGTGATTATGGCACAACACAAGCTGCTTGGGTTGCGTCTGCTCTATCTCTTTTTTTCGTATATTGCTTTCTATGAAAAAAAAAACAGAATTCCCGGGACAGGTTTATGCTTACATCACACTCTGCCTTCTTCTATCCCGCTCCTTTTGGAAATATGATCTGATCGATCCGTGTCAACATACACAGCGCATCGACTATTGACCTCGAGATCCCCTGTTTTAGCCATTGCTTACTTAGGACGAAACACAATCGCACCGACAACGCCACAGCTTTATTTTGCTTTCCATCGTTCGTGGGGATGACTAATGTTGGTGTTGACTCGCACCGGCAGTGTCCGAGATCCATGTGTCCATTTAGTGGTAGTCTCAACAACCACCATACGTACGGCGTAGCTCCGTAGAGATAAGTGAGAAACAGATTATTGGAAAACATTGTTTGAATAATAATAATAATAATAATAATAATAATAATAATAATAATAATAATAATAATAATAATAATAATAATAATAATAATAATAATAATAATAATAATAATAATAATATTTTGACTTAGCATTCCAGAGTAAATATTGTATACCTAGATATACCCTGTACCCGGACAGTACTAATGTATTGACAACAAACCAAAACTTAGAGAAGACAGTTTTCGTGCGCTCCATTCCAGCAAGATCTATATTGAGAAATAAATACAACATTGGTTGTCGATCTCCATAGAATTATTGTATTCCTTCTTATGGCCTGTTTTGGCAACAAGCGAGAAACCCTTACAAGTGCATATTAGCGACTTCCAACTTAAGATAGTTTCTCTACATAGATACGAGTGTGTGCAGATTACTCGGTCAGCTTAAATGTTTTATGCATGATGCGAATGACAAGAATCACTTTTTTCCGTTTTATCGATTACATTTTATACGGAGTTATACTACCTAAGCATAAGAACTGGTTGAATATTTATTCCAAATATAATACATATCCAAAAGTATGTACAGAACAGCTATTGTACAATTGTATATTTATTTAAACCGCGACGACAAGTTAAGCCCACGGATTCAAAACTGCACCCTGTGTATACGAGAAAGCTTCAGACACGTCTATGGGGCGCCCTGTACCATTGAAAGCGGCTTTGTTTTTCTGTTTGATCTCTGTTTGCATTTGACTCTATTTTTTGAAAGGTACTTTTCATCGAAGATGACTAACATCATATCGACGTTGACGGCATCGACTCAGGAACGTTCAGAAAAACGACGGAACGCCTTAAGTCAACTCCTTACATGTTTATCTTTCGTCATATTGATTGCAGACTTCGTATCCTTTGTGAGAGATAAAAGGATCACGAACCTCACCTTTGCCCTGTAGCATCTTCAAGAGAATATGTGTGCTGGTTGGCCCCCAAATCAAATATTTCACACTGGTGCGGATCCCATTATTAAAAAAAAAAAGAGAAATGCGCGGGCATGCCTGCATGCAGACATTCTAGAGCAGCTCTGTGAGCAGTGGCACGAACGTGCAATAACAAATGGAAATGGGTAGTTACTGCAGAACAGCTGTACAGAAAGCATATTCGTCAGGATACGGGCCAGCCGAGGAGCACATCGTGCAGCAACGTACACCCCGACTACCAAGGAACCGTCATGACAAGCCACAACATCGAGGCCGGCGTAAACAACCTTAACATGAGCCCGACCGCTCACCTAGCTATTTTTTAGTTGTTTTGAAAGGACCGATTTTTTGTTTGTTTTTTTCTTCTTTTTTTGTTTTTGAGAGAGGACCGTAAAAATGCGGAACGCACACGCGATCATCACTTCATGTCACCTAGCTACATGCCAACGACAACAGGGCACGTTAACGACCGCCTTGACCTGTCCCGCCCCAACCATAACATCGGCGGCAACATCATCACCATCGTCATCAGATGCTGTACGAACACCGCGGCGTTCCTTGAGTGAACGAGTAGACTGAGATAGTATGACCCGAAAATTCAGCTCGGCTACGGGCTCATAGAAGTACGTTCGTGTGTTTTGTCGCAGGTCGCTCGAATTGTAGTTCCGGCCGTTCTGCTGAGTCTGCATCCTCCAGCGTTCACTTAGCGTAACAGACAACTTCAGATTACATGTATATATATATATATATATATATGATCTTTTTGTTTTTATACTGTTCACCTAGTGTTACCCCCATCATATGCGCATGTTTTAAATAGAATAATAGCAGTAAGAACAATAGTGAGCCAGTAGATAACATTTTGCCGCCGAAGTACTCAAGAATGTGGCCAGGGGTATATGTTGTTAGTCGTTTGATGGTCGTTGGTCGTTTATGGAGTCGATCTATTCGTGGAGGTAATCATATTCGGTTTGTGATTGTATTTCAGGTGACGATCTATTTGTGTGCATTGAGTCATTGTGGAGTGTCATACATTTTGTATGATTTGTCTAGTAAGTGCTCTTATATGTTTGTTGTCGTTCGATATCATAGAAACTGTTTAGTAGCTTAATAGCATGACTGGCAGTCCGTATTTTCAAGTTTGTTTTAGTGTTTGTGTTTTCTAAGTTGAAAATGCCATGTTGAGGCGCTCTGGTGTATATATCGGTGACTCGATATATATATATATATATATATAGATATTTTTGTGTCAGTTGATCTCTTTGGCGTTTGTTTTTTTCTCGCTCCCCATCTGTATAACTTTCCTGTGTCTCTACAAGGTTCGACCAGACAACAGAGCCAGTAGAAGCGGGGAAGGAATTAGAGAGTGCGGGGGGTGGAGGCGTAAAGATAGAGAAGGAAGCGGTTAGCGCCGTTCCGCGCACTGTTACGATGTGCGCTCCGGTGTTGGCTTCCGAGGAGGTCGGGCGGCGGAGAAGTCGTCACTCGAACGACGTGAGACGTCCAAAAGTAAACATTTTTTAAGAGGTTGTTAATTCTAGACCATCCTCCGTCCCCTATGGGTTTGGAACTGCGACATCCCAGTAGATGAGAGCCATGAAACGGCAACACCCCAGTAGATGAGAGCCATGACTAGCGCACTAGTCCCCCGCACCACGCTGCCACGACGTGAGACGTCATAGGTTGCGGCAGTTTAGCGGCTTTCAAGGGTTTTTCCTTGCTGCTGCTGCTGCTCCTCCTACAATTATTTGCCTACACTTCACTCTTCAAAATCCGACAAGCAAAAATCGAACGGCCTTACATCGCCGAAGGAGCTTGATGGCCACTGAGCGTCCCCGCTACGTGAGATTAGCGCATGTGACGTTCACTATGAAGAAGCTCAGTTGTGTCGCCGGCTGTGTGGCTTGAGGCGCCATCTTGTCGAAATCAAAATTCGCTCGTATCGATTCCCTAGTCTAAATCCGGCCAAGGAAAATTCACAACGTTTTGGATTTACCGTGTCCAGTGATTCTTTCTCCGCTGCCTAGTGATTTGATGTCGTTGCTAGAACATTCCCTCTCTGATCAGTCCCTCTCTTTTTCTCATGTTTAATTCTTTTTACACAGACACAACCGCCGACGGGGAAGCGTGGGTCTGACCTGATGCGTACGAACGATACAAATAGCGTGGTGTTCATTACAACAGCAACTGCCGGCTAAAACACGTTTTTAGGTACGTAGAATGTGTATGCTATTTCGATGACAGCCGAGTTAGAGTAGCAAAACGGTAAAATGAGTTATTCTTAATGCTTGTTACAAGGCTCTGTGTCAGCTTAGGGAGAGAGGCCGGTCTGCGTTTCACCTGAAGTGTAAACAAAGGGACCACGCGGTTTAACGGTTAACGGACCGCTCTCCGAGTCAGCTAAACGAACTGGGAAGCTTAACGAGTGGACGGCTGACAGCTATTGCATTTGTTCGGCTACAACAATAAGAAGAACGACCACGGCAACAACAGCGGCAGCAGCAGCAACAACAACACCAGCAACAATAATAACAACAGCTGTAACAAGTAAGAAGTGAGCAAGTTACAAGTAATTGTATCTGTCAAGTATAGCGGGAAAACATTGTTGTCAGCGACCGACCAAGGCGAGGCCAGCGGAAGCCAGATGAGCTTATGTAGCACGAATGGTAGTATCGAGTCAAAAAGTTGTTGTGCAAGGCAACGGAGTTTTTATTGATGAAAATTAGCGTCCTACGTTGCACTGGCATTCGTAATAATTCGGAGCTCTTGGAACCGGGGAAGAATGCATTTTATTTCGTATATTTTTTTTTCGGTTTGCTTTTTGTATTTGTTTTATCATAGCCGGAAGTCAGCATAGTTGCCGGCAAAGGTGTCAGTCTCATCACAATTAACCATCCGCCAGCACTGATCAAATGGTCATTGGTGTTTGCTGATTTTGATAATGTTCTATAGCTTCCTTTATTTCTCGTCAGGGGCCAACTAATTGCCGAATTAAGCGGAAAGTGTTTTCTGCGTTCGGTATTGTCGAATGAGCTTGCAAATTGAGCACGCGATTCTTGTTTCTAGTCATGTCAATACCCGATAGTTGTAGGTTACTTTAGAGTCGTCGGTGAACAACTGATCTTTGGTTTTATGACATCACATAAGGTCTGGACAATCGATTACATCTTGTTTCGCTTCGATTTTCTTTTCATTCAGGTAAGGGTGGCGATTCGAAAAAGAGTGATTGCTTTACGATTTGATAATGAAGCATTTCAAGGGCCTATGCGCATCCCGCTTATATATATATATATATATATATATATATATATATATATATATATATATATATATATTTATATATATATTTAATCTAAATATGCAAATCTTGAGGCTCAAGGGGTCACGAAGCGCCGAAAAATCACCTGTCTGAATTGTGGTACTAAATACCCTGCAGCCTCTGACATCGACTTTAATGAAAAGCCCTGTTTTTAGAGGCGCGGTATATTGTTAAATATGTTGGGATTTCTAACAAATCATAGCGCACATATACTGCCCGCTTTTCTAATACACTCTCAGCGAGAGCCACTGTGATGATGAAACGGCGGACCGATAGCACTAGAGCATGGTGCACTCGGCCCTCACGCAGGCTATACCAACTTACTAAGTGAAGTGCACAGTTTAGTCGTATATTGTATAATGCAAGTTTAAAGTAGACTTAAGATGTAATGCGCGTATATATATATATATATATATATATATATATATATATATATATATATATATATATATATATATATATATATATATATATATATATATATATATATATATATATATATATATGTGTATACTTTCCTCTGTTTACCTTAAGAAAGCAGCGCTTAAGCACCGAAACTTTAACAAAACGCCGTTTCAGTCGTCGCCCAGTTATAATGTAGCATATGGTTTGCACGGCTTGGTGTTGACCTAGTCGTGCCCCACCGATGTCGTTGTGGTGATTTTGTAGACGCGTTGGCCCATCATGGCCTGTCATGCGCGTTAAGTGCAGGCCGACGAGCACGTCACTCTGCTCTAAATGACACCTTTAGTCGCGCACTTCGATCTGCCGGCTTCCCATGTGTTTTAGAGCCCCCGGGTCTATCGAGGGATGACGGAAAAAGACCTGACGGCCTGACTTTGACGCCCTTTGAGCGTGGCCGCATGCTTGTTTGGGACGCAACTGTAACCGACTCATTAGCCCCTTCGATGGTCGGTGCAGGTGCGGACCGAGCAGGTCATGCTTCCAGGTTAGCTGAGGCTAACAAATGCAGGAAATATTCCAGTGTGGATTATCCGCACGAATTTTGTCCGTTGGCGTTCGAGACTATGGGAACTGCAGGTCCCCTTACGCTCAAACTGATTCAACGCGTAGGCAGAAGCCTTAATCTTTCGACAGGAGACTCGAGAGCATCCGAATTCTTGCGTCAGAGGCTGTCGCTTGACATCCAACGAGGAAATGCAGCGTCTGTTCGGGGCACATTGCTGAACTGGGCTAACCCTGGGTTAGAGAACCCGTAATCACACGTTCGCACGGAGACAATTGTCCACTCCAAAGTGCTAATATAACGAACTTATATAAATAAAAATGTAGCATATTCTTATTGTACGGAGATCTTTCAGTCATGGCGGGATTTCTGTCCCTATTGACCTATAATCGACTGCTGCCAAAGAGACGGCATGAGAACTGCCACGCGGTGGTGGACGGCGACAACCTGCGCGCTAATCTCTACACAGGCGGGTGGCTAGGCGACTACAACGAGTACGCGAATGAAGTGCGTCGCTTCTTCACCTGCCTTCGGCGGTCCAACGTCACGCCGCACGTCTTTTTCGCAGGCCCGATTGAAGGTAGCTGTTTTTTTATATATATATATATCCTTTATTGTCTTTATCGTTATCATATATATATATATATATATATCATATTTATTTCACTCATATAGAGTATGCGTATAACATAGACAATTATATAATTGTCAGCTGCTGGCGGAATGTTACTCAAGGCCAGGCAGGCAGACGCAGATAACTTTGCACACGCCTGAAAGCACAGTCGACAGATGCAGTCCTTCATTTACAATGTGAAACACCTTTTAAGCATGCATATATATATATATATATATATATATATATATATATATATATATATATATATATAAACAAAGTAAATCTTTATTTTCTGTACAAGACATTATGTATATGTTACACACACCACGGTTATGTCAGACTTAGTTAAGCCTATATGCCCAGTGGGCATGTCCATCCGTTTCGTGTAGGCCAACTACTTTACTAGGGTTTCGAACAGAGACAACGTTTTCCCGTTGTATGTCAAAATCCAAACGTTGTTTAAAGAAGGACGACGATCTGCTATCATCGGACGACAGAGCGTCGACTTTGCAGATCAGCTGCCAGGTCCGAACGCCAGGAGCACACCAGGTTTCAAACGCAACGCTGGAGGAGGTCGAACAAGCCCGGGATCGGTTGGCAACCGGCAAAGCGCCCTGTCTAGACCGAGTTCCCCCAGAGGTAGCGAGACTACTGGTCAAAAGGTGGCCTAAGGTCTTCCAAGATCTGGCCAACAAGCTTCTGAGAGAGGGCTGAAGGAATACCCAGAGGCGGTGGCCACCGCGGCGACGGAGATGCTTCGGACGGGCTTGTTCCCTATCGCATGGAAGGCCGCGGACTTCGGGATAATACCTAAGGGCCCCGGCTCGTACCGGCCCATATGCCTTCTCGGCTCCCTAGCCAAGGCCTTTGAGTCCACCGTAGAGGCACGACTCCGAGAGTTCGCGGAGGAGAACGGCCTCCTTACCGAGGCCCAATATGGGTTTCGTAAAGGTCGCTCCACCATTGCAGCGATAAAGAAAATCCAACTAAAGGCCGAAAGCATTTGCGACTTCCCGCTTGGACGCCGATATCTATTTTTAGCAATACTACTGGACGTGAAGAACGCTTTTAATAGCCTCCCGTGGAGAGTCATCCTCGATACGATTACTACACGACAGGATTATCTACTCACACGACCAAACTTTTAACATGACCGCAGGGGTGCCGCAGGGCTCAATACTAGGCCCCCTGCTATGGAACATCACGTACGATGACGTGCTGCGGCTGGGGGATCTCCCACCCGGAGTCAAACTCCTCGCCTACGCTGACGACCTGGTCCTCACCGTCCAGGCCCGGACAATGGGCCAGCTTGAGGCGCGTGCGAATGAAGCCCTTTTCGACATTGCGCACTGGATGCAAATAACGGGGCTTACCCTGGCCCCCGCTAAAAGCGAAGCTATTCTCCTGGTGGGTCAGAGGGGCTTGCCCCCGCCGCACCTTGTCCTGGAGGACCAGGAGGTTGCTGTAGTCAATACTACAAAGTACCTCGGGGTCTTCCTGGACCGGGGCCTCCGGGGTACTGAACACCTACGGCGGGCGTCAGAAAGGGCATTGAAGATCGCCAATAGTTTCTCGCGCCTTATGCCAAACACATATTGCCCTAAACAAAGAAGAAGAAGGATTATTATGTCCGTGGCCGAGTCAGTCGCCTTATACGGTGCTCCGGCCTGGCCTACCAACGCTCTGAAGACTAAGGCAAATTGAACCCGCTTACGGCGGGCTCAACGGGTCGGAGCCCTTAGGGTCACCATGGCGTACCGCACGGTTAGCACAGCGGCGGCGCTCGTGCTCGCGGGCACTATCCCATGGGACCTAAAGGCAGAAGAGCGCCGCCGCCTGTGGGGCGACCAGTGCCTTAAGAAGGAAGAGGCACGGCAACACACATTGCAGCTATGGCAGGAAGAGTGGGATGGCCTGGCGGAGGGGGACCCAGGTGCCAGTCTCCGCAAGCTGGTCCCTAACATCAAGGACTGGCTGTACCGGCCCGGTGGGGAGCTCACCTTCCACACCACCCAGATTTTGACGGGGCACGGCGACTTTCAGTCGTACCTATTCAGGATCGGGAAGGCCCCCAGCCCCACGTGCGTCCACTACGGCAATGGACTCGAGGACACTCCAGAGCACACAGCTCTGGCGTGTCCCGCATGGGCGGAACAGCGTCACCCCTTGAGGACTTTAATGAATACGCACATTTTTAATCTACGCGACGTCGTTCTGAAGATGACACAATCCCTGGAACACTGAAACTTGACAACAGCGGTTTTTAACAAGATTTTACAAGCTAAAACATTGGCCAACAAGCTGCGACTTTTGCGATTCCCTGCGGCTACCAGGGACAACTTTCGCCAGGAGTAAGAAGACTCGCCCCCTCTGACTGTTTGATGCATGCGCAAGCAGTTCCCGGTCAGTTGGGGGACGGGGACATGACTGGTTTTTAGTGGGTTGGAGCCCCACACTACCGGCCCACACTTGCAGGGACTCCCTGCAGTCGTGTCCGTGTGTGCAAACGCATTTTCCAGTAAGTCCTCTTAAAAAAAAAGCTTCTGAGAGAGGGAGATTTGCGGCGAGGCTGTGGAAAAGGGCAAGCCTGGCTCTGATTCCCAAACCCGGGGGGAAGACGGGGCCTTCGGCTTACCGGCCCATATGCCTCACTGACGCCATCGGTAAGAGACATGGGTAAGAGTGACGTTACAGTAAAGAGACTAAACGACGAGATTCAGGAAAATAACGCCCTACCAGATGCCCAGTACGGTTTCCTGAAAGGCAGATCCACATTGGGGGCTCTAAAGAAGGTTCTGAAACGGGCGGCTGAGGAGACTAGGAAGACCCCTAAAACAAGGGGATTCGTGCTCCTGATCCTCCTGGATGTCAAAAATGCCTTCAACACAATGAATTGGAAAGTAATTGTAGAGGCGATAAAGAGGAAGGGCTTCTCCCCCGAACTCCGTCGAATGATTTCATTCTACCTGGATGACAGGGGTCTGGCTGCAGGGGGGCAGGAGTACGAGGTTACTGCCGGAGTTACAGGGATCGATTCTAGGACCCGTGCTCCGGAAGGGGGTAGCTTACGAGGGGGTGCTCGAGATCTGAGGTCTCCCGTATGGGGTGGACACTTTGGCGTACTCTGACGACCTTGCACTCATGGTAACGGCCAGGAGCGAAAGAGCCCTAGAGAGCGCCGCCAATGAGGCTTTGTCAATGGTGTTCGAGTGGATGGAGTCCCATCACTTGAAACTGGCGCCCGACAAGACGGAGGCGATGCACCTAACAGACAGAAGGAGGACGGCCGGCATTAACCTCGTGATGGCGGGCCACCCGATAAAAATCAGAAAGAAGGTAAAGTACCTTGGGGTCATGCTAGACACTGGACTGACCGGATCGGCACACGTGAAGTACGTGGCCGAAAAGGCCCAAAGGGTCTCCCTGAACCTGGCGCGGATCATGCCTAGGGTCGGTGGGGTGGCTGAGGAGTAAAGAAGGCTCCTGACTTCGGTGGCCGAATCAACGGCGCTATACGCAGCCGCAGTCTGGGGAGGCAATGCGGACGGCGAAAAATAGGTCGACCCAACGCTGGCAATCAGGGTAAGCCGGGCGTATCGAACAGCCTCGACCGAAGCTCTCCTGGTCCTAGCCAAGATGCTGCCATGGGACCTCCTAGTGGCTGAATGAAGTAAAATGTATCTAGACGAAGGTCTGAATCTCACCAGAGCCAGGAGTGCCGCCATATCGGCCTGGCATGAGCGATGGGCGCAGACCCGGTGTGACCACAGGGAGCTGGATCAAGAGTCTGATACCGGACCTCAGGGTATGGTATGACCGCCGACACGGGGAGCTTTCCTACTGGACGATTTAGGTTCTGACCGGACACGGCCAGTTCCAGAGCTATATGTCAAGGATCAAGAAGGCCATCAGCGATATCTGCAGGTCTTGATGAGATCTTGAGCAGGTCTCTCGGGAGAGTGGTCGAGACGAGGAGCTGAGGGAGAGGGGAGGGGGTGGGGAGCAGCCGGGTCCCCATGGTCTCGACGCACCCTCACAGGACGGATTACAAAATGGCATCCCCCTATCCAACCACAGGTAGACATGCCGGATGGAACTCAGAGATAGAGCTGATTGAAGGAGAACGGTAGAGACGCCTCTCCGATGGCTTCGAAGTAATGCCAAAGTAATACCGACCCTGGGGGGTTGGGGAGGAATCCGGGTTTAGTGGGTTTGAGTCTCACATTAGCCACGCAGGCTGCTAGTGGCGCATGTGCATCATGCATTCCCGAAACCTCCCAGAAAAAAAAAAGTTTCAAACGCAAGAGGGCAGAATTCGTGCGGAGACCCGATTGATAAGTACTGGTCTTAGCTTACTGGTCTTCGCAAGGTGGGCTGCGTAGCCAGCTTCGGATGCGTCTTAATAGAAGGGGCTAGGGAGTTGGTAACGTTTGCATCCTAAGCCAGCAGTTTGCTTCGCTCGAAGCGTGTAAGTGTCATTCCGCCTGGACGTCTGCCGTTCTCCGAGGCTTGGCGGTTTAAGGATGTACGGAAGACCGCATGACTAAAGGACTCTGCTTAAGGTCTCATTAAGAGCGGCATGTCTAGGGTGTCGTCCTGTACTGACGATACACGATAGGCCGTGATGTTTCGGTTTATCGACGAGGTGACCACGTGGACATTGATGAGGGCTAACTAGGCTAACTGCTTCAAGGCTTTAGGTGTACTACTAGGCGAATCGCCTCGTCGTCAAAAAGGGTATGGAGGAACTGGGAAGCGCGTGTAACCAGGCGCCTGACTCTTTGGCGAACACGGCGTTTAGCCAAGCTCTGGTCGTGTCGTCGGCAGCTTTATTGAAAAGACGTCGTTTTACATCATTGTGCAAAGGGGCACCCCATCACGTTGAGATTGTACGGTGTCAAGCCGACCTCTGCACTGGACCTCAAGGATCTCCTTAAGATTCTAAACTCGCCGACTTTCGCTATATAAAGAAGGATTGCCCTGTTATCTGATCTTAGCATTGATGAAACTATGGCAGGCCCAACTAGGGTCAGTGAAATCGGGACCCCGAGACCCCCAGTTAAGTGAAGCTTGTTGCCGTGCGCTAGGCGTTCAAAGACCCGTTGAATGTCCTCGGCTGCTGTACGACCTCCTTAATAGACCATAGATGCTTGCTACCCAGACAAAACAGATGTGATACCAAGAGGTTGCCCTTCAGGTGACGGACGAAATAACTCGCTTGCGCAGGACCAGGTAGGAAAATTGCCGATTCGTCAGGCCGACGTGGTGTAATAGATAGGGGGCTCGAGATGTAGCGACCTTCATCAGGTGATCGCGTCTAATACCATTAAAAGCGTTTCTAAAATCGAATTTCACAAGAACGTCTGGGGTTTCGCGCGTGTTGAGAAAGGCACAGATTGCGTGAATGGCTACCCCGGTTCCAGTCGGCTTCCCGAATCCCTCATAAGAATCTCATAAAGTTCAGCCCTGCGGCATCACCACCGAAGACAATGCACGCTGTGATAATGCGTGGTTTGAACCTCACACTGTCACTGAGCCAACCTGGCCAATGATTAAACTCTGGAGCACCCCCCCCCCCCCCCGCATGATATCTCCCACAAGTTCCCCCACACAGGTTACAGATACATTTTTCAGTCTGCTCATGGTACCCTTGAGTTTTACAGAGAACATGGTGAAAGCCGTGCACCGCATAGCTTACTACCACATGGCGGTTAGTGCGATGTAGCCCCATCCAGGCATTGTTTGTCATTGCACCCGTACTGAAGAAGTCGGGGCCCACGTCTGCCATTTTCTCCTCCTACTGACAGATGAAATTCCTGTAAGCCTGTGTTTCGGGCAGCTGTGAAGGTCCTCCATGAAGAGCGGGGTAGCGGCGAGTAGATAGATCAGATGATTGCGGCACGACGTGTGGAGACCGAGCACTCGCTTGAGAAAGGCGGGCTTTACTCAGTCGAGCCTCGCGATCTGGGCCACGCTCAAGTTCTCCCAGATGAGCTGGATGCCGTACTATGCCATAGGCACGATCTTGATGTTGAAAAGCCCCAGCGCCGTGTTGAGGGAGAGAAGCGTGGGTTTCTCAATCCCGAGGCTTGCTACGAGGGCTTTTCTGACCCTCTCGGCGATGTGCTGCTGTATATATATATACATATAATGCTAATAGTACATATAAAACAATTATATTGAAGTTGTGATTACACATGTGATAAACTTTAAGGTCAGACAGGGACAAGTCCGCAAACCTCGGATCGTTTGATTGAACGGCTGGACAACCTTGAACAGCTGTCGAATGGACCCCTACAGGGAAAAGCGAATATACCCGCACTTGTTTTCTCGGTTTTCCGAGAAATTGTAATTGAAAT
Source organism: Dermanyssus gallinae (assembly GCA_003439945.1). NCBI lineage: Eukaryota > Metazoa > Arthropoda > Arachnida > Mesostigmata > Dermanyssidae > Dermanyssus > Dermanyssus gallinae. The sequence continues at coordinate 149,654 of QVRM01003208.1, read as the reverse complement.
GAAGATCGACAGAGTAATGGTAATTGCCGCCCTCACAAATGACGTTATTAGTACAAATTACTTTGTTAATAATTCACGGTATAAGGCATTTACTTAAGGTAGATAGCGCTATATCCATGGTAGGTTTTAAGAGAGCCCTATTGCGGGTGCCCGGCTAGATAATCTAGCTGCCAACGCCAAAATCGGTTTACAAGCTCATAACGGGACAGAGCGGACTCTGCTTACATAAGTTTGGTGACGTTTGTGTTATATACAGTTAAACAAAGTTGTACTAAACAATCTCGTTAGAAATTCGATCAAGATTTAATGAATGACGATTGAGATATGAAGCAGTTTTAGCAGAAAAGATGCGTTGTTATGTTCCACCACTTCTAATTTTCAACTAAGCACAAGCAGACAATCTTCTGTTTCCATAATTAAAATTAAATTAAAGCAATTGTGGGTTTGACTTGCCCGGTAGTTTTTATTGTTTTAATCATAATGCTGAGTAGACGCATGGTATATATATATATATATATATATATCATGCGTCTATGATATATAAGTTATATATAAGTAACTAACTATTGTAGTCTTTTTGATCTGTGATAATCAATAATAATATAGAGTACAATTACATTTGCTAAGGTAATGTCTGAACGAAGCTACTTTGAGGAAATGGTGGCTTACGCAAAATACCTGGATGCAGTTATCGTATCGGGCAACGCTCGTCTCTGCCTAGCGGATCTTCCTCGAGGCTGCCTGCTACTTCCACCAGAGGAAAGAGTGTTTGAATCGGGCGTATGCGAGGGCCCCACTTTCCATTTTAGAGAACTCGCTGAGCGCATCAAACTCGGTTGGTACAAATACAGGCTTGAATCTGAAACCGATAAACGTTATGCTTTGTGGGGGCGCTTACATACGCGGTATAGGCTAATGAGTTTCGATTTTGCTCGATTGTTACAACGGACTTGGAGTGTAACGAGTTAAAACAGACAGAAGGTGATATATTGACTTTGCAGATTGAGTTTCGCCTAGACCATTGCCGTATAGACCCGGTCTAGACATAGGGAAAGCTTTGGCCAACATGCAAATATCTTCTCTCGTCTCCCCTCCTCTAGACTCTAAACCATAGTGCGATGACCCTCGATGCAATGATGTTACTTCTCGTGTGATACGGTTTGCAATGATCTGCCAGTAGTTTAGAGTGCGTGCAGGGACGCTACTGCTGCACACGCTGTATCTTTAGGAGAATTAAATCGGGAACCTGAGAACTACAGTGTAGGTTGCAAATTGACTATTGTCAAAATCTCTATTTGACATTTCCGCTTTTGTTTTGTTTAGCTATAGTACTTAAGTGTGTCTGTCTCAAGGAATTGCCCTGAAGTATCTGTTTAGGCGCTGATGTGTCAGTTGGAAACTGAATTTTAAAATGGGTGCTGATTCTTGTCTACACTAACTATTGAACCTGTTTCTTTCCGACTGGGCTGCTATGACCATGTGGTTATCTACGACGATCATTCCTATACTATTCCCGACTAGAACTACGTCTAGTCTACGAATGTGCCTCTTGCGTTCTCCTGCTTTTCTTGTAGATGCGTCGAAGAACCCATATATGCTGCATATGTGGTACGTCATCCAGCAGAAGCACAGCGCTGCAAACGAATGCTTTGATAGATTTCGGAGACGCTTCTACAGATACAGGAGCACATTGCCAGAAATCACCGTTACTCCACCGATGGGCTGGCTCATTTCCCGTCCTGGACACCATGGGTTAGTAGCCAGTGGGTCAGTCCCTTCGAGACCTTTTTAGGTTTGTAAGTTTCCCAGTAGTTTCGCAAGCTGTTAGTTATGCAAGTGCACAATGAGTTTCCGAAGGTTTCCCGAAAAAAAATTACAACAAGGTTACAGAGACGCTTCTTCTATATGGCTGTGTGGAATTATTTTAAAATCTTTTTTCATCGTTCTTGTTTCAGTATGCGTACATCAATCGACATCATGTACTGGCTACACCAGCACAGCGTACACGAGGCGGAAGAGCGTATCTGTGAGAACGTAAGTGACCGTTAGAAAACGGCCTCTTTACCATTTACTTCATTCAAGCCAAAGTTATCCTCATCTCACTTTTTCTTAATTGGAACAGTGAAACTGTTTCTTCTGCTCTTCTTTATGATATTGTTTTTATCGCGGCACTTCAAGCCATTATACTTTTGTGTACACTTTACCAACGTGTATTCGCGCTCGTGGGCTATATGCAAAACGCACAATGAAAGACAGTATTTTAATTGCGTATATATTAACTTAGAGATCGACGTTGCTAAATCGAAACTAATCGTTGCATTCAATCCAGCCGTTCCGCCTACCCCATTCCCCCGTGGCTACCTGCGCTCTGAAATGTTTTTATTTCAATGCACAATCGTGTTCAGCTGCAATTCATATACCGCCTTACATAATATTATTTTTATAACTGAAACATGATTAGATGCAGGTGGAAGACATGTTACAAATAGAGAATTAAGCTGTGATAATAGGTAGTTAGTAATCCGGTGTCAACGGGGCTCTCGCTAATATGGCGTTTGTGTGTTAGTTAAAAAACGTTTACCGGTAGTGCCCGCGAAGACCCTCAACCAACTCATTATGGCCGCGTTCAGGATATGAGCAGAGATCGACAGTTCAAAATCACAGGACGGTCCAGACGTCGTTAGATGCTTTCGATAAGATAACAGTTGTGCAGTGGAACGTAGAGAGTGCCACCCGCGCTCTAGGACTTCATCCTTCCACTGTCATTGTCGATATCGATGTCATTATTCCAACCGAGACTTGGGAGACCAAACCGATGGACGTTCCTAGGAACTACTCCGCTCACTCGCCGGCAGTCATACGTGCTGGCCGAGGCCACCCTAGCGGCGGCGTGTCCATACTGTATAACAAGAGAGTAGGCGAGATCAGTGTGGCATTGGCTGAAGATGATACAGTAGTACTTCGGGGTAACCGATGTAACATTGTGGCAGCCTGTGTCCGACCAGCGAACGCCGAGAACACAACGGTGTTGATTAACAGAATCACACGGGCTATCCACGTTCTCCCCTCAGTTGGATTTCCGCTGTTAGTGGCAGGCGACTTTAACACGAGGGTTGACAAACCTGATGATCGCGTACTCGCGCTGTTCTCTCGATGCTCGATGATTTCGGCTGCAGTCTGATTACCGATACGAATGTCCCAACGTTTGAAGGCTTTATGGGAAGTTTGGTGTTTGATATATTTGCATCCAACGTTGACTCGGAGAGAACTTGTTATATTGGAAAAAGCAACCCGCTACATGAAGGGGGTAACTTTAAATGGCATGTCCCAGTAGGAGTCGAAATGTTGCTTTCTCACGACTTCGCCGCGAAGGAACGCTGCTAAAGCACTGGACCCAAATAAGTGTGGCCCAAAGCTTGCAGCGTTATTCCCGGTACAGCGTGACCCAGACATTGAATCGTACACGGGCGTTCTGACAGAGGCGATTACATTGTCCGTCCGTGCACCGAGCCCGCGTCGACAACGGCCATGCTTTAAAACAAGCTGTAGACTAGCCTTCGTGGCGCAGTTCTGTGCCCGTCTGCTGGCTAAACTATACCCGTGCATGATGCCGCTCTGTAATCTGCTCAAGAGTTCGTATAGACGAACTCTCAAGACGGCGCGACGGCAATATCTTCAACGTCAGGAAAATAAGCTTCTGAAACAGACAAGCAAGGAGTCCCACAGGTGGATTAAACGGGTGAAATCGTCTTTGTGTCCCATAAAAACTCCACTGTCTTGATAGAGCACTTAAGAGAAATGTATGCAAGTGCAAATACCATTCCCAGCAAAGTTCGATCGTCCGACAGCGCATGGGACGAACTGACATCGTTTATGCGCGATGATCTGGTAGAAGAGTTCTCCGTAGTGGAAGTGATACGCTCCATGGAACGGCTCCAGCCAAACAAAGCAGCCGGCTTGGACAGAGTTCGCAACGAACATCTGAAGACGGCTACTGGCATGGCTCATTGTTGGACAAGTTTATTCAATGCTTGCCTCCGCCAGGGACGTCTACCACGAACTTGGTGTGATGCACTGCCTTTCGTCGCATACCAAAAGGGAAAGGTGATCCGCAGGTGCCGTCATCCTGGAGGGCGATTGCGAAGAAAAGTTGCTGTCATAAACTTCTGGCACTCCTTATCACTCGATGGCTCAGCACCTTCTCGGAGTTCTGCGGCTGCATACCGGACGAACAGCATGGTTTTGCGCCAGGTACCACGCAGCGTCATGCCCAGAAGTGACTTCGCTAAGGGGTCTCGCTCTAATGGAGGGGTCCCAATAGCGTCTTATTTTATCATGAGTACATCGGAAAGGAGATTGTCCTCGATGTATATTTGAATACGGAACAGGCATGTGTATACTAACACAAGTTTTACAATGTACCTAACATAGCTGATAATAAACGTTATTATTCTTAAAAAAACGTTTACGTTTTGTGAAGTCATGTTAGTTGATGATGTTGAAACATTTTTTTCAAAATCATATTTAGTCAGGGTGGTATGTTTATATGCTATGAATGCTGGACCGATGCCGAACCGCACGGATTGCGTAAAAAAAATAGGTGATTCTTTTGAAAGTATGTGTGACAGTGCTAAACCAATTCTAATCGTTGGGGAAGTTAACCTTCCAAGAATCGACTGGCAAAATGTGTCCCGTTTAGATTCTCAAACTATAGAGGCTAATTTTACAAATGCTTGTATAAAAACGGTTTATATCAGCAAGTGACTGAAATTACGTGTCCACCAGTGAATGCAAGCGACTCAATCGACAAGGTTGGGTCAGGATATAGTATAAACTCATGTGATTTATCTAGTCATACAAACAGTCATCTGTCGGCTGAAACAATCTCAACTTTTACACTAAACTAAGGGTAACATTGATTGATTTGGTTCTTACTGCCGATTCAGGTATAATAAAAGATATATCTGTTTTTAAATCATCAACGCCCTTGGACCATAAGGATTTCGATATTCCTCTTGTTGAGGAGGGAGGGTATAATTTCCTTTTAAGGGCGATTACGACCAAATTATAGCAAAGCTGACACTTGATCCATGAAGACATATATTCCTAAACTGTGACACCGTAGATAGTATGCATAATTGTTTTATTTATCAGATGTTTTTGGGGTATGCCAGAAATGAGGATATAACGGCACTAAAGCAAGTAGTGCGGTTATCACTGATGATATATCTAAAGCGGACGCTTTAAAACATATGTTCTTTTCTGTTTACGTGGTCCAACCAGGTCCAACGACAGCACTTACTTTCTCCCCGCCTACGTTATCAAGGTGCACGTACTTATTTGTGTCGGAATATTTTCAATTCAATTATATTTATTTTACTCAGATTAAGTATAATATACATATTTGTGTCGGACTATAATATCTTACAGAAAATAAATCAACTTTCATATACATGTAGCCCCACCCCAGACTGTTCCCCTCCATGATTTTATAAAAAAGCGGCGCATGTTATAACTGAGTCCTTCTCATTAATTTACGCTAGGTCCTATGAAGATGATGTTGTGCCTGCGTTTTTCCGACAATCCGTAATTACGCCTGTGCATAAAAAGGGATCCAAGTCGACTGTTGATAACTAGAGACCTGTGGCACAATCATCATTTGTGTGCATCTGACAGATCAAAACATTTAAAACTTCTACAGAAGCTAATTGACTCAAATATAGACAAGACACTGTTTCATGAAAATCAAGCTGTCTAACGAATCGAAAGTTTTGTGTGCGGGTCAACAACAGTTTTTTTAGTTGGTAAGGAGTGTGTCTCATGGGCGTGCCTCAATAATCATGTCTAGACCCATTATTATTCATTTTAGATCTTAGAAAGGTTATACCTGAAACCATTAGGCACAAACTCTACGCGGATGACCTTAAACTTTATGGGTCATCTGGCACAAAGAACGAAAGAGAGATATTACAGAGGACAGTTGACTCCATCTCCAAATAATGCGTCGAAAATGATATAATAACTTCGGTCCCTAAATGCGCCGTTGTGTGTCTGAAGGAGGACCGCGCTTACACTTGATGAAAAAGAGATACCCATAGTAAACAGCATTTGCGATCTTTCAGTAACGGTAACACCAGAGCTCTATTTTAACATTATATAAGTCTATGTGAACTGTGCTTGCGGTGTTGCTCTTACAGCTGCTGCCGAACGAACGACCGGCGGTCCTTGCCAGGCTGAGAGCTTTCCAAAATGCATTCGATGTTCCACCGGAAAATGTCGTTAAACGCCTCACAAATACTGAGGTCATTTCCACCTTCTTCAATATGGACTTGCCTGCATGGTTCCTTACGGATTACGTTGTCGAGGTAAGTATATGTACATATGTTTTTCCTTTTTTAACGTTTTGACAACATTTTAAACGCTAGACTAGCAAACGTTGTAGGAGCTTTAGACACGCTTCGGAACACGTCAGTTCGGTTTCTCTATCAAACAAAACATTCACTTGCGTCCGTACAATATTTGCTGTCCGGGCAGCCATATATATATATATATATATATATATAGGTTTGTCTTATTAAATAGGCGAACTGAACTGGCGTGTTCCGAAGCGTGTTCAAACGTCATACAACGGGACAAAGCTCGTTGAGGAAATTTCCCAAAAAGCCTGAATTCTGTAATGTTTTACTTTAGAATTTCTTAATTAGTTTTGAAATTTGCTCTAGCTGTTATAAAATACACACTTTCAACAGAATGCATTCATATGGGGGGAAGAGGGCGAGGAAATTTGCACAATTTTGATATCCACGTTCGCCAGTCAGATTCTTGTTATTCCCTAGTTAAACCATTCGAAAGGGCAGGTGTGGGTGGCTTTCTTCTAACTGTATATCGCCGCCTTTCAATGAGAGTACGAGTTGTACACCTGCCTGTTCTGCCTGCAAAGGTGTGCCAAGTAGTACAACGTAGTGGAACGCGCGGCACTGGAGCGTAGGGTAATGATACGTCTCTCGCTGAAAGAGTGAAGACAGATCAAGAACTCTGCAAAAGTAATAACCTCATACATGAGGTAGGATATATTATACTCAATTGGAATGAAATAAACTGAACTGAATTTTCACCGTTTGGTCTGGAGGAGTGACTAAAGCTATTTGCTGGCTGAGTCGGGATTGTAATTAGTGGGCAAGATATACCGTCAACATCAAAGTAAACCCTTCTAAATAGCTATCCAACTGACCAGCTTGATTTGTTTTTACCACTAAACAAACAATTGTGGAGAGACTAATACGCCTTTCTGCGGGATCCCGGGAAGTCCTGACGGAAGAAACAGACCCTTCTACAGTCTTATTATTATTATTATTATTATTATTATTATTATTATTATTATTATTATTATTATTGTTTTGTAGCACCTAGCATGCGTAGTCTTGCATTGCTTTTGCCCGACTACTGCTTGCGAACTACTGCTTCGTTGACGATTTTGTGTCTCAAATTCTGCTGAAAAAAGGCTGTCCTTTTTAAAATAAATGTCCGCGCTGTGTTTGGCTAGCATATTCATTTAATACGTCCGTAGTTGCGCTAACATAACGCCTTTCCTGACAGTGTAAGTTCAAGCGAAGTATGGCGAAGGTGCTAAGGACCCGTCAAGCAAAATTCATGCCCTTCCTCGAAGACATGTCGAGATCATCTGTGCATAATACGGTCATTCGACTCCGGCGCGTGTTGTACGGCATTCTATTTGGATCGCATCAAGCGGACAACGCAGACGGCGACCAACAAATCATCATCGATGGTATGGTCGTTAAATGTTTTGCTCAAAATGGCGTGACCAGTGGTCATACATAATACGTCATTCGAATTGTATATTGTAATTGATTAATTCGGAGTCCGGGCAACATCAGTGGTATTTTTCCCAAACCCTGCCATCTAATGACCTAGGTCGAACGCTACCGATATAACATCTATGGGTCGTAGAGTTACACTACTAGGAAGTATATCACCAAAGGCCAACCTCGTAATTGCAGCGTACTAATTACATTTCCATCTGACACTCAATATTAGTTTTTGGTATCTTAGCTATTACATGCATCTAGGATCTTTAGTGATATAATTAGAGTAAAATATATGATGTTATTATTATTATTATTATTATTATTATTATTATTATTATTATCAGCCACGCATATCTTCTCCCTGCGCATTCGCAAAACTCAAACAGAGAAATAAGATGCTTTTCATCTGTCTAGGCCCGTTTATTTACGGGTTCAATCCCCGCCGTTGCACATTCGCCTCTATGGGGTCCGTCTTACGAAGCTCTCTTAAATTATGGCGAGCAATTGCTAAATTAGTGAGATGCTGCTGTAGTGATTACTCGTTTAGCGCTTGAGCCGCCAATAGTTACGTTAAAAAAATGGCTTGCCCCACTTGTTAGTTAAGTTCCAGTATTCAGGAGGCCGTTGTGCTCCACTGCAATCTATATGTGATTTTATCAACTTATTGAGCTCTTTTTGCCGATTTAGCCCTGTTACAAGACGTGTTTCTGCAATACATGTTTCTGGGAATAACATACTTTTGAATTAACCAGTTCAGCGCAGGTCAGGCAGAGAAACGTACTTTGTTAATGAAACAAGCCTAGTTGATCAAACGATAATGAAAAATAACAAAATAATCAACAATTCGTTATTTATATATATATATATATATATATATATATATTTTTTTTTTTTGTTAATTTCATTAACGAACGTAGTATGTTTTGCGAAAAGCGAAACAGTTGTCAGCTCCCTGAGAAATTGTATTTTGCGTTCAACAAAAATATGTCCCTCTTTGTGCCTGACAGGTAAACGATGTGCCTAATCGCTATTAGCAGGTTTAGGCGGTATTTATTCCGCAATATTACAACTTTTTTGGGCTGACCCTTAGCCAAGATTTAACGTCCACGGGACTGTTTTTTCGCATTGCCCTTCATAGACGGACAACCCCCATAAATACAAATGTGCGACGGTGGGGTTCAAACCCGCGCACCTATGTGTCTCCTCCGGTCACCTGGCGCAGGCGAATGCACCACGCCACCGGGCTCGAGGCAGTACTACTAGTGTTGCTACATAACTAATGTTGCTTATAGTAATAATATTTGTTGTTGTTACTGTTATTATTATCACTATTATCCTACATGTTATAATCTTGCTCTAATGAACATTTAAGAATAGCTTAGTTTAACGGATGGGTGTGGTTGTAATTGTATGTTGCAGAGCTCGACAGGGTAGAGAATACCTTCGTGCGTGTGCCCATGACCCCACTATGGAGTTTATGGGACCCAGAAAATCCACTGCAGCCACTCGCGCTTCCGGACCTGCAACGTCTGGAAACGATGTCCGTCACTGAACGAAAAGACTGCTTTCTACTTTCCCTCAGTAAGGCCCAATATGAACAACTGATTAAATGTAATAAACGGACGAGTTAGCGTGAAAAAGCTATTTTAATTGCACAACTGGATTCGCCAACATGTTTGTTGTAAGGCGTTTTTCTATAACATTCTGTTGAAAAAACTATTTAATTATTTGACAATGTCTGAATACAGTACGCACGATAATAAAATTGCGTATATTATCATTATTATCATTATACTAGTGTTTAGTTTTTACAATCATGTTGAGTAAACGTTTTTACAGTTAACAGTTACTTTCGAGCACGCCCATTGCGCCTATGATAGAAGCCGCATTGCTTCTACAAACAGCCCATACTCTCTGCCTCTGAACTATCGGTTTATATCAGTAGCCCGAAATATCATCCGTGCGTTTTGCGATATCTCGATCGAAAAACTGTGCAGCGCCAACGCTTATTGGTCCCGGTGTCTCCAAAGCAATATGCATAGAGTGGTAGCTCATTGACAGCCCGAGATACTTTTTTCGCTCCCATTCATACTCGACAGAGCTGTATCCAACGTACGATAACGCCATCGCGCGTGAGACAGTAAAATTCTAGCCAAGGCATTTGCGAGCGAGGTGTGGTAACTCCATCAGGTCGTAACCCATTGATTCCGGTATCCTTCTTACTATTCCGTTAAGCTCCGCGTGTCTTGAGAGTCTGTCAGAGCATTATTATTATTATTATTATTATTATTATTATTATTATTATTATTATTATTATTATTATTATTATTATTTATTAGTATTATTTAAATGTTACAATTGTGAGGTGTGAACGTGTACTCCTTGTCTTCTCCTAGCTCCTAAATATTATTCCATGGAACCGACAATACAGTCGGCGTTTCCTCGGCACACTGCAAGCGACAGCAGTTGCCGTAGAAACTCGCCTTCGCGCCGATTCCCTGTGAGATCTGTAATCCGTTGGCCCAGCTCACTGGTAAATCTCTTGGTTCCCTTGCTTACCGGACCCATTGTTTCCATAGATATTGGCACTACGATGTAACTTGCCTCCAGTTCTTGGTACTTGCGGTTTTTCCCATTATCTGCGCTCTCGGCAACCCATCCCGCTTCTAGTGAACTGTGGCGTATATATGAGGGAGCCACTGTACGGGACACTGTAGCATCCCATACCAAGCATCTGCCGTTAGCTCATAGCGGGATTGTTACACCGTCAGGTCTTTTGTCGTCATGAAGTCCTAATCTGGGCTCGAGCGTGCTTGGTATACCAGCTCTGCGTAAGGCTCTTCTTATAATTGCATTGATTTCAGCGTGTCTAGAAACTCTACCATGGCTTTTGATGCAGCTAAGAGAATTATTATTATTATTATTATTATTATTATTATTATTATTACCACCACGTCGATTGAGCTAGTAACAAATACAGCATATAATAATCTGTTTTATTGCTATTGTTACAGCCGTACGAAAGTCCTTCGATGTCTCTGAGAAGTCCGGGCCCGAGAACCGGACGTTATTTTGGATTGCCGTATTAAAGTACTGGGTGAGCAACGCCCCGCGACCATCGCTCCGGGACGTGGTTAACGTCCTTCTCAGCTTGCTTATCGTCGAGAAACAGTAAGTATCGATCTCAAAAAGACATTCTCTACGCAAAATACGTTATATTTCTTCTAGGGATTTTTTTACACGTCGCATTAAAGGTTCGACAAAACTGTTCATAAGCTTCAATTTGTGCACTCAGTTATCTAGCTTATAGAGTTATACTCAGACCTACTAACAAGATATCTGTTGCGTTTATTTTGCCGTACGTTGTTGCTGTTCTATCAGATACTTACGCACCTGTGGCTTGTTCGGACTACCCGTGTTTCTTCGAGATAGCGTCGATATCACACCTCATCTTTCTCGTATTGACGTTATCCGACCTCGTATGAGCAGGTTGCACGCCTTCTCGCAACTGGAGGTCTTGCTAGAGTTCTCCATCTCTCTGCATAGGCTACTCCGACAGCCACTTGGCGAATCTGCAGAGCCCCCATTGACAAGTTTGAGCCCGAAAGCGTTCTCATATATAGCGGGACGGTCAGAAGACGTTGCCGAATCTGCCAGTCCACAGAAGGTACAGCAGGCACTTGACTATCTACTGGCCGAGCTTATCGACGACGAGAATCGTCTCGCCTTCAACAAAACCGTTGAACTGATCTGGAACAACGACGACCTTAGTTGTGCTAAAGAGATGGTTGAACGTGATGCTCCTATTCCCGCAGCAGGAGAGGAATAGAGCGTCCAATTACTGGGGTTTCAGTGTTTTCGTCATTGTGCATCATCATAATCTAGTAAAACATGGAAGCATATTTATATATAAACTTTGAGGCATGTTTGGCAGCTGCTTGTGTTTACTCTACCTTTGCTCAGCCAGAGAGATCACCGTGCCCTCTATATCTGCCACAAGGCCTCCTCTTTGATCATAGTTAATAAAAAAACCTTTGGACAACACGGTACATATGTTTTAGTTTTGGCGGCGCGAGTCGCACGAAAACATTGCCATATTACTAAATTTAGGGAGTCCTGCTTAAATGTCCGATTGTGACATATGGTATAGCGAACGAGAGACGATCATACACTCTGCTCCAAAAACTATGTAATCGACTTAAAGACTTTGTAAGTAGAGAGTGCCCAGCAAATACTCAAAAATTATGTAACTGACTTAGAGACTTTGTAAATAGTCTCTGTACATTCATTAGTAGCTCTGCAAATACTAATGAAAATCATAGTCTCAAATGGCCCTGTTACACAAGCAGCAGAAACCCGAAAGAAGCAGAAAAGACAAATATGGTCAAGGGAATACAGCGTTTTAGGCGAGTTTCAAATGTGCCTGTTATTTTCTATAACGTAGCTGCATAATGCACGCTTACTTGTTTGGCAGTGTGCAACTTGCAAGCCCACTTAAAACCGAATCTACATACATGGCCGTTATATTTGTTTTATCACTTTAATGTTTGTGAGGAGCCGCTGATCCGGGTTTGAATCCTCAGACTACTAGCGCCATGCGTTGCCGCCTCTCTTCCGTCATCTTTGTCTTCCACCCGCCAGTATAACGACCTTCACAAAATCTGGCGCCCGCGCTTCTGCGAGCTGAGAAACCCTAAGAGAAAATCTCTCATCGTACTGCTCTGCGCGTCTAGTCGTGGTCGGGCCGTCTACCTTGTGCCACCGAGAGCCATGTGTGCGAAAAACCTGTAATTAATGCCATTGGTCTCGCTGGCGTCGCACGAAGCACACGTGCCAACCTCAGTCTTCCCGATCTTCACCATGTAGGCCTAGAAGCTGCCACGTGCGCCACCGGTGAGAACATGAGTTAGGTAGTACGAAGTTTCTGCGTCCTCACATAGGTACCATTTCATAAGATCTGGTGCCTCGTTCACCACCGTGGTGCCTCTCTTTCCGCTTCAATCCACTCAGACTCCCAGTTCCCCAGAGTCTTCTTTCTTGAATTATCTTTTCTAGGTGCCTAATCCCTGTATATGAAGGTTTTCTCCTCTATTCATCGTATCCGTAATAAATAGCAATACAATACAGGATCGCCTTTTTTAAAAAGAGGCACAATGCAATAATATATATATATATATATATATATATATATATATATATATATATATATATATATATATATGGGTTAGCTTACGTCATTTCTTCAACGCTACATTGTAGGCGTTTGTATAAGCTATTCTCCGTCTAGAGCAAATATTGCTCCAGCTATTATGCTCGTTAGGTTAGTAAAATAAGTAACTATATATAACTCCATAGCTACAATATAACAAACTCTTAGACACAATAATAGGCGCAGTTTCTTCCTTTTCCTTAATCCAGTAATAAGATCTAGAAGAAACGCAGTTTTATTGCAGTATAACATGCCTAAGGACTATGGGTGACTACGTCCGTTTAAAAGCATTTGCACAAAAATAAGCTCTAAATGCGGCTAATTTCGTCTAAACTAGTATTACGAGGTCGTCAGCATAAAATATTATACGTGCGGCACTTTGATGACACCTACCATATCTGCTAGTCAGGCCACATACAATATGAATAAAAAAAAGGCTGGACGAATCGCTTTGTGCGACACTCGTGTTCTGCGTGACGGAACATAGTGATCTCCGTTTTTAATAGTTATGACGTTATAACTTAACATGTCATGCGGTAGATTAAACATTGTACCTGTTATAGAAAACTTAGACCTGATTATCTCGAGAAGTCGATATCTGGGTATACAATCGAACAAAGTAAAAAAATCCTTAAAATCTGCGTATGTAATTTCTTTGTTACGAGAGCGGTGCGTAACATGTTCTAGAACAAACTTAACTACACCTGCAGTTGATTGACTTTGAGTAAAACCGTATTGTTCATGTGGAATCCTGCCCTGCGTATTTTTTTCAACAAGGTCATTTATTTATTATAAACACATTCACAAAGGTATGTTTCATACATTTACAAATATTTGGAAGGAGTCTATAGTAATTTAAACCTACTACATTTACCATTGTGTTGGTAAAAGTTGCAGCCGGAATGAAATTACTTTTCCTTACTTCTATACGAGAGTCAATTTAAGAAGACTAGTGTACCCATCGTTGACGGGGTGTGACTTTAAATTCTCCTTGAAGTTGTTTAAGGATTTCAAGCAACGCAAGCTAACCGGAAGAGTGTTCCACTCTCTGACAGCTCGAACGCCAAAAGATTGGCTGTCCTTGCTGCTTCGATGCATGCGGATCTTCAGTGTGACCGTGTTAGATGCCCTGGTCTCTCTCGCCCCTCCAAGGCGATAAAGTTCTAGTATCTACGGCCCAATCTCATGGATATTTTTTAAAATAATTATCGAGGTTAAATAGCGCATGGTATTTTCTATATCTAATATATTATGTTGTTTTCTCTTTCGACTGGCCGATCCCCGAAACATACGAAGAAAGCGCCCCTGTGCCACACTCAGTCGCTCTACGCAACCCTTACTGCAGGCGGTCCAAAATTCCGATCCGAACGTAAGGTGACTCAACAAAAAAGCGTTGTAGAGCAGCTTGCATAAAGATGCTCCAATTTTGTTCTTGATATATCTTGATGAGTTTGTGATGACAACAAGTCGACGGATAAGGGTCTTTACATTCGCGTTGCCAGAAAGTTTTGCATCCACTGTTACACCCAGGACTTTGACACAGTCGCTGACTTGTATCTGGTGGCCATTTATGATCACGGGTGGCATTAGAGAAACGGCATTACCCTTTTCGAAGACCACCACTTGAGTTTTCCTTGCAATAATAGCATTACGGTTTGCTGCACACCAAGCGTTGAGGGCAGTGATATCCTGCATCATCAACCAGTGTACCTCCTCACCAGACTGCCCGACATGTTTAAAAGTGCTGTCATCAGCATAAATGATAGCCGGTCCTTGTGCGATATGTTCCATATAATTTATAAAGCAGAGAAAGGCTAGTGGGCCAATGCACGAGCCCTGAGGTATACCTAGCAAAACCGGGAGCAGTTCCGACCGGGTTCCCCCACGTCCACAAGCTGGTGACGCCCGAGGAAGTACGCCGATAGCAGTTTAATGGCGTGGCCGTCAAAGCCCAGGTGCTTAAATTTGAGTAGGAGAATATCTGAACGAACGCTGTCAAAGGCGCGTCTAGGATCTAAAAAAAGTGCTGAACAAAAAGGTCCCTTATCTAATTCGAAACGTGTGCCTTCCACTAGCTGCATAACGGCATGACCTGTAGCCCGGTTTTTGCAAAATCTAAATTGGTTGCCCGAAAGCATGTTGTTGCTTTCGAGATGCCTCGTCATTTGGCTACCAAGTGTTTTTCAATAATCTTGTTTAAAACAAGCCAAACACTCACTGGGCGGTAGTTTGACGAGTCGCTCATACAACCACCTTTGTAAATGGGTACCACTCTGGCGATCTTTAAGCGGCTAGGATACGCTGCTTATTCTATCATGGCGTTAATAATGTGTGTTAGGGGGTCAGCAATCTTACGTGGCTGATAATGTGAGACTGCAAGTCATCGCAGCCGGCTGCTGGATCCCCAATACCACTAAGTAGAGCTAAGACTTGTAGTTTCGTCACCTTTTAAAAACTGAATATCGTCGCAGTATGTTCTGGTAGATTTTCTTTAATGATACGCTAATTTGAGACCTTTGCGGGCTCCGTGATCGCTTCGCCGTCGATCTCCAACTTGGGCACCGGGGGCACTTTGTCAACCTGTTTTGCGCGACGCACAACTTTCCAGATCAGTCGGCCGTTGGCCGAATCCCTATCGACCATACCCCCCGAAGTCGATGGCGCTCCAGTTTGGTCCGTCGATTTTGTACTTCATTTCTCTTCATGTTGTACTCTTCTCACAGTCTCATTACGCGTATGCTGTTCGGGGATCGTTTACGGATGCTCTGCAAAGAGCGCCTCAAGCGATCTCTCTCGACGATAAGATTTTTAAGCTCCGGGTGTATGCATTGTGTTTTGTGGCGTCGGTGTGCTCTTGATGAGCATGTATCGATGAGCTCCATTCATTTGTTATCGATCAGCTAATCATTTGTTATCCTAATACAGTTAACGAATATGTTGAATACAAGTGATATATAATATTAGACATTTAGCTGACATACATAGGAATCAACATTTAGCTGGAGTGACTACCATTAAAGGTGAATTTGATGGTTATATTGGGTTAGCTTGGGTTGCTAATCATTAGAGGATATATTGTTTATTTATTTTTCCGGCTGAAGATAAAGATCTCATGACTAACTCTAGTGTTGTTCAGGGAGGGGGGGGGGGCAACGCGGAAGAAGCATTAAGACAGTGTAATTCCAAAAAAATAATATAAGAAGCTTAAGTGAAGAAAATGCTAATCCTTTTTTTATTTAATTCTTTCTGCAGAGTAGGCGGTGTTGCAGTATTTGAAACAAAACAAATTCCCTCATCAAATATAACCATAAAAATTATAACGGGCTGTGAATGCTGTCTGATCGAAATGATAACTTATAATCAGAAAATACAACTGGTAGCAATTTACAGAAAATCAGAACCATTCAAATCCAGAATGATTAGCAATTAAATTGATATCAAAGCGGATTTTACAATTCAGGCCTTTCTTAGATTGCCTGAATGCTGGGCACATAAATATGTGTATTTTAAAGAATAATGATTATGGTTTAAAAACACCCAGGTTGGGTAAAATTATAAACATATACATCAGACAGAACTAGTGCTTCCTTCACGTCATTGGGTCTTTTCTCATCTTGCTAGTTCAGCTATTGACTGAACTGCTAGACATGCTACGGCGTGGTATGTATCGCACTGGGCAGAGCACCTCGTGCACCTGCAACACTCCTGAGGAATGTGGAATTCTTCTGTGCTGCATAACACGTGATGAAACCCGTGGGCTGCAAACGCCGTTGTCAAATGTCTGCTCTTGTATCCGGCTGCTCGCCAGGCCGTGCTTGTCATCGCTAGCTGTTTTTATATTCCTAAATCGATTTCCTTTAATTTTTCCATCCACTTCAAAGTATAGGCCTCAAACGCTCTCGTCCTAGATAAACCCCATCGGAGTTGTAATTCCTGTGTCATGAAAGATCCCCCCTCTAAGGTATGAACTATTCTGTTCCTACAAGAATTGGCTAACCCCAAAACCCGTTTCATAAAAAAAAAATCTGGCTCTATCTAGTAACTGCAGATCTGCTTCTCTTAATTTCTCCCATATAAGTGATATACCGAATGTTGCTACTCGTTCTATTTTAATTTTAAAAAGGGCGGACGCGATATGTATTGACAACATTTGCGGGTTCTTAATTGCTGCTGCTGCTCGAATTGCTTTTCCCACTCTGCTTTCTATATGCCTTCGGAAACTGCTACCATTCGATGTTATAGTGATTCCCAGATAAGTACATTTATTTACGAAATATACCTCATTGGCCCTGGCTCGAAGAACGTCGTCTTTTGCTAATCGATACCCTCGTCGAAACTTAACTGCTACTGTCTTTTGCTAGTTTATGCTGAGCCCCATCTCGTCCATATAATCAATTATTCGTTCCAGTCCCTGTTTTACCATAAATAGACTCATACTATAGATTGCAATGTCCTCTGCGTACATTAAAGTACTTGCCCAGTCTCGAGTCTATCCCTGTCTCACCCGGTTAGGTAGCCCTCCCAATAGTACCGAGAAAAGCAACGGACTAAGTCCATCACCTTGAGCCACGCTTGTAGTCTGCTTTACTCTTTACACAATCCCTATACCGTTGTCAATGCATACTTTGCTCTCTTTAAGGATGGCCCCTAAATTATTTAACAGCTGGTTCGGAACTCCTTCTAAGGCTAACTTCTCCATAACTATGTTTCTCGGCGCTAGGTCAAAGGCGGCCTTAAGATCTATAAATACCGCATATAACGGTCTTCTTGGCTCGGCTAGAGTTGCCCAAATCTCTGCTAACAATTGGCGCAGGGCCGTATGGGTCCACTTTGATCTTCTAAACCCATGTTGTTCTTCTGGTACTGCGTTTCTGGCTTCTAGGAAGTACCCAAGTCTATCTGATATTATCCCCGAGAATTTTTTTAGGGGCAACTTTTAAGTGTTATACCCCTTCAAGCTTCCGGTTCTGTTTCTATGCTTTTCCCTTCAGGTATAACAATAAGGGTATCCTCCCTCCACGCTTTAGGCATTTTCCCGGACTTTAGGCATTCCTCAAAAATAGCTTTCCAGCATGGTGCCAGTGCCAACGTTTGCTTTAAGTGCTCATTTCTTATCATATCGTTCCCGGCCGCTTTGCCTCTAGGCGCCCTTTCAATTGCCCTGACAACTTCTTCGATTGTGACCTCGCGAACTACCCATTCCCGCGCAAACTCGGTGTCTTTGTCCTAAGGCCCATTGTAAACTATTATTTCTTTTGGACTGATGTCGGCTCCGTGTAGCATACCAGCAAAGTGCTTAATCAGTCTCTCAGTCTCCACTGGGCACTGCTGTTTTCTTTTATGTTTTAGCCACTTGTGAGAATGTTCCTCTCCCTCTTGTAATAACTTCAACTCCTGGCTTTCTCAGTACTTCTGTTTTTCTTCCTTGTATGTCATTTGCGTCATTTTCTTTACCATTATAGCAAACGGCCTCATTACCGGAAAAATCTTTACGTAGTCCCTAGTTAGCCTGTTGGCAATTTTTGCTGCTCTACAGCGCTCGTTAAACCAGAGCCTTCCTTTTCGTTCGTAACGCGGAACTATTGCACTTTTGATTAGATTTACCAGTTTACGTTCATAGGACTCTATGTGGATTTCCCCTGGTGGACATACCTCCCCAACTCCTTTTAAGCACATCCCACTATCCAGTTTTGTTCTGGATTCTAGCCTACGGCAACTCTCCTCCCCACTGCTGCTAACCTTGAATGCCATCCCCATGGGTATGTGCCTTCTGAGCCACGCTTCTTCCCGAAATGATGTATTTTCTCCTAAAAATGTTATATCATTCACGTTTCCGTCTGTAGCAAAAACGTCGATGACTAATGCTCCAGTGCTACATTCAAATGTATTTAGGCCTGGCTCGCTGACCAACCAACAACCTATCTCCAATATAATCTCCAAAAATGCTTCAGTTCGTTCAGAGTTTCCCTTGTCCAACCTTGCATTGAAATCCCCCGCTAGAATCATAGGTGCTTTTCTCGGCACAGATTCGACCCCGAGCATAATACGTTCTGTCATGGTCTCAGTAGACTCTACACCCGCCGGTTTTACGTAAGTTGCCACAATCTCAACCCCCTTGACGCTATTGCTACTAAATTTTCCGCTATTATTCCTATTTTCATTTCTCCGATTTCTGCTCTCGTAAACACTGAAACCCCTCCACTTGGTCTACCCCGTCCCTCGCCTTTATGTGCAAGTGCGTGATACCCAAGAAGCCCCCCATAGTGAACGGTTTTACAGCCCAGGTTTCCGTCAAAATTAGAATATCTACTCCTCGGAGTGCTTCCGCGCCTAATAGTTCTAATACGCCATGCCCTTCGCAGTTCCATAGCACTACCTTGATAAATTGCGTAAGCTTTCCTTGAATGCGATTTCTAGATTGCCGTACGTTTTCTTGTGGAGTCCAAATGTTTGTATTCGGCGCACACATGGAAATGCTTTGGTCCTTGAGTTGAGTCTTTGCCGAGCGTCACTGGATCTTCGATCCAAGAGCCGTAATTCTGTTGTCATCGCAGTCATCTGGATTCACGGGGGGTGTCGCAGTTTCTTTGGCATTGCTACAGAAAGCTAGCTGGATCGACTCAGCCAGCGAGGTAGCGTTCATTATGCTCTTCTCCGGCTGTGGCATTGCTCCGCTTACTGCGCGTATGACAACTGGCAGTACGGATTCCAAAACTTTTGAGATAACGTTCGTTATAGTTTCTTGTATGATTGGAGATACTCTGCGGAGCACTTCTTCTACAATACTGTCCGTTGATGGTTGTGCCAATATATCTGGCTTTTGTGACGGAGCTGCCGGCTTTAATGCGACACGGTCAGTGTTCTCTATGCGTGTCGTGTCCGTGGGGATACGACTTCCACCGTCAACTTCTTTTACCCCATTCTTCACAACCGAAGACCAGCTTCGTTTCGCAAAATTGTCGGATGCTTGAATGTTAGATACTGGTACGCAGATCGGGACAGACGGGGCGTCATGCTGCTTCTGTACCATGCTTCGCAAGGCCCTCTTTAGTTGTTCCATGCGTCTTTGCGGACATGCTCCCCACGTAGCCTCATGCTCCCCGTTGCATAAATAACAGCGGGCCCGAGCGTTGCAATCTTTTCTGAGGTGCTCCATAGAACCGCATTTCCGACACCTTGGCACACAATTTTAAAGAATAATGACATTACAGAAAGATATACTAATATATCCCAGTTAGTATATATATATATATATATATATATATATATATTTTTTTTTTTTTTTTTACCGATATAAAAACAACTTATATTTTCAATAAAAACTAGAACAGATAACTCAGCAACTTTCATTTTACTAAATGAAAAAGTACCAACCAAATTAACCCAAGTAGGCGGAGTCTCATTTATTACATATTTTATAGACAGCGAGCGACTTTTAGATTTAATTCTGATACTGTGGACCCGAAATATATAAGTGGTCACCATTCAATTCATCATTAGTTTTAAAATGTATGCATTTGACAAAAACAAAGACAACTGCATCGCACTTCTATTTTATTCCGGAGCGCATGCACCCAGTTTTTGCAAAAAAAAATTACGATCGATTTTTATTATATCTAATATTATAAAAAAGCAAATAACAATTTTTAAAAGATCCAATTTAAACATGCCGAGTATCGAAGAGCACGAAAAGAGTTTAGAAGAACGTAAACTCGTACCTAAAAAAAATACAAAGGGGACTCGTTATGTCCAGAATAAGTCGGGTTAAACAATGAAATTTTAGGTTGTGTTTGTTAAAATTTGTAAAAAAAACGAATGTTGACACTTTTTCAAATACTTCACTCATACTCCACTATACAGATTGCACTGATATACATTGTCCGCGTTCGACCTCAGAACAAGTATCCACATACAAATGTTTGGGTCTGCTGATATATGCAATTTAATTGCAGCTCTACAAAAGGCTACTTGTCTTCGATAATATTCCCATCAAAATGCTTAAACAAATTAGCCCTGTATTTATTGATATTTGCCGCTTATCTGTCACAAAGATAACTAACACATTACAAGACCTTAGCTCTTGTAAACTAACCTCACTTTTATCACATATTAATAAAAAAAATGGTACTAAACTGGTTAATACCTTCAGATACTTGGGAGTAACACTGACGCGCAAGCTGTTTTTTACGAGGCGTACTGAGAATAGGAGAGTGAAGGCGGTTCCAATTTGGGTTTAACCAAGGTGTTGAGGGATCTCCGACAAGTTGACCTTAAGACTGTAATTAGTATATTTAAGCTCAAAATCCTTTCCGCAGTAACATATCGTCTGTGTGGGGACCAGCTGCACTGAAGACCAAGGAGAACGAGAGGCACCAGGGTCGTGGACGAGGTCAATAATCCCAGGTCTCATCAAATGGTACCGATACGAATATGCGGAAATGACGTATTACCTAACCCAAGTTATCACTGGTCATGGCAGCTTCCAGACCTACATGGTGAAGATTGGGAAGACTGAGGTAGACATATGTGTCTTGTGCGATGCCGGCGAGACCGACGACGTGGATCACACGCTTTTTGGATGCAGAGCTCTTGAGATCACGAGACAGACAACCCGTTCACGACTAGACGTGCAGTGCAATACGACGAGAGTTCTACTCTCAGGGATGCTCAGCTCGAAAAAAGCTGGAAGGCGGGCTCTGATTTTGTGGAGACTGTTATGAGAGCGAAGACAAAGCTGACGGAAGAGAGGCGGCAACGCATGGAGCGCCGCCAGGCCGAAGATTGAGAGCCAGACTAGCGGCTTCCTACATGCACTGAAGTAATACCACAAGTATCCCGGTCATGTAGGTTTGGGGGGTCACCAGGCTTTTAGTGGGTTTGAGAGTCCCACACTACCCAGACCAAATAATGTGCGGTATGCATTTCTGTTCCTAGCCCCTCTAAAAAAGTAACATATCGTCTTAGACCCTTATATTAATAGAATAGAAGAATTAACTTAGACCCACATATATAGAAGACCGAGAATACCGTAATTACCAGTTCGATCGCGACACACACGAAGATTATAAAAATAGTGCGGAGAAAGGCGGAACTGAAACTTAATAACCCAGTATTTTACAAACGTTTATAGATGTTTCGAATGTATATTAATAAAAAAAAAACTAATTGTGAGTCAGTAAATATTATGTTCGTTGTCGTTTGATAGAGCTGTAGTTATCATAAAGTTGTATTTAATTGTGTTAGTAGACGATAACAGATATGGTCATTACATTATGCATGTTCGTTAGGTGTCATGGTTGCTGCAGCATGTATATATATATATATATATATATATATATGTTAAATGTAATACTTGTTTAGTGAGGAAATTCGTGAAGGTAACTAAATTCTGTCTTTGATTGTATTCTGGATGACGGGATCCTTGACAGCAAAAGAGTAACTACGTACAGGCAGCGGGGAAGCCTCGGAAGCTCTTAATCGTTATGGTCTCAGCCCATGCGGCGCATCTCAGGACCGAATGCTCCAGAGAGTCCACCTCGTCGCAGTACAGACATGGCCTTGAGTCACCCGTTCCTATCCGATTTAGATACACCTGGAAATCGCCATGACACGTGAAAACCTGGGTCCGGCGTGGTCCTGGCTGAGTGATGTAATGTATTCTCTAGTACTCTCATTTGTCTGTGGTCGTACGATGTTCTAACAACTGTTTAGCCGCTTGATAAAATGACTGACAGCCCTTGTTCTCATATTTTAAGTGTTTTTGTTTTCTAAATTGTGAGTGTACATGCTTGGGTGCTCTGCTAATATAATACAGTGATTCAATTTTTGTCTCTCTTGTATTTCACGCCTAACATGTAACGCCCCTGTTAGAAAATTAGACATCACTCATTCTGCGGTAGAACCTTTGAACAGTGCATAAGTGTGTCGTTAGCACTGACGCTGCGGTCAAAACCGCAGACCAATCTTATGGATTTCTTCTGCAGGGCAATCAATAGCCGAATAGTCGCCAGGTATTACTCACTGAGACAGCCAATTGTTTGCGCGTCTCTACATAAATCAGGGTCAATTACATGACTGCATTAGCTTCAGTGAGTGTCTCTACCTGATTTTCTGATCGATGCATACACTTTACCCTTTAAAACCCTAGAAGAACAGCCGAACGGGCTCAACTCGCCGAATAAACTTAAAGGTTACTGAATGTCTCTGTTACGTGGGATTTGTGCCTGTGGCGTTTATCATCAATAAAAGCTCAGTTGTCTCGTCGGCTGTGTGGCTTGTGGCATCATTTTGTCAGCATCAGAGTTCAATCGCATCGATTCCGTCTAAATCCGTACAAAGAAATGTTCACACGCTGATGTTCATAGAGCATGTCCTCTCTTAGCACTCCTTCGCTCTTTCTCACGTCTCATTTATTACATTCACAACCGGAGAGGAGGCGCGGGTCTGAATTGATGCGAACGACCGATACAACCAACGAGTTCGTCACAACAGCAACCGTCGAGTAAAACACGCGCATGAGTACGTATTCGAATGTTTATGCTATTTCGATGACAGCCGAGTAGAGTAGGAAAAAGGGTAAAATGACATACTTGATGATACAAGGCACTGTCTCAGCTCAGCGAGAGAGAGAGGTCGGTCTGCGTTTCATCTAAAGTGTAAACAAACAGACCAAACAATTTACGGACCGCTCTCCGAGTTAGCTAAACGCTGGAAAACTTAACAAAGGAACGGCTATCACAGTCGTGCGACAACGGAAATAGAAACGGCGACGACAACAACACCAGTAGCAACAACAACAACACTAATAACAACAACAGCAACAACAACGACAACAACAACTTTAACAAGTAAGAAGTGAGCAAGTTACAAGTTATTTTATCTGTCAAGTATAGCAGGAATGATTTGTTGTCATTGACCGACCAATGCGAGGTTCACTCCCGATGACTGCTAGTATATGCGAGTGGCCTTTTGGTTCAACTTTAGTTAACTTTACGGCTACGCTGCACTTCTCGCTTGTTTAGCACGACGGGTGGTATAGAACCAAACAGTTGCTGTGCAAGGCAGCGAAGTTTTTATTAATCAAGTAGGATTCTAATTGAAAATTAGTGGCGTCCTGCTTTACGTGGAGAACCATACTAATTCAAAGCCGGGCAAACATGCTTTTTATTTCGCAATTTTTTTAGCATAGCTTGAAATTAGCATAGCCGGCAAAAGTGTCGGTCTCATCATAACCATCCATCTGCCAAGACTGCTCAAATGGCCATTAGTGTTATAACTTGTTATACCCACACACGATCTAGCAATGATTTAGCGACTCAGCACGTTTGAGTTGAAAAATCGCTCTTCATTACAAAGCTGATAACGAGAGCCGAGAGTTGTGTCGATAAGCCGATAAGTGTCACGGCCCGTAAAACATCTCAATTACAAGCGCTTTAAGTAATCAACGTGCTTGATTTCTCTATAGGAGGACTGGTTGTCTTGCAATTGCACATTTGGTGCTCCTATGTCGGGCAACAACGGACTCGGATTTTAGTCATATCACTCTCACTCCGAAACAAGACATTTTGGAGATCATGTTTCATTGAAAATAAAATTTTGCTTTAACGAGCTCCCCCTATATCGCTCTTCAAATCTTTCTGGTACAAAGTCATGCACTCAATTTTGGCATGCCCTCCGAAAAATCTTAATTACTACGCAATTGCGATTCGCTTTGCCACCGACTTGATACCAAAATGATCGTCATAAAATGCGTGTTTGCCTAAATGTTTGTGTTTGCTTTGAGCGCTGTGAATGGTCGTAGGGTTTTGATTTTGAGGTCTTGGGCGGTAAGGCAAAAAAATATTTTCATTTTTGCGAATTCTCTTCTAGACGTACTTCATACGTCGCATTTTCTGCTCAGTATTATATGTTCTTCGAAAGAAGCACATTTTATTATGTCGGGAAAAAAAACGCCAGTGTCACAAATTGTAGCGATTTAACTCCCACTCCGAAACAAGAATTCTCAGAGACCATGTTCCATTAGTTATTTGCTTTAACAAGCTCTACAATTTTTATTATCGATTTCAAATAACCCGACAACACCCTGTATATATATATATATATATACTGCTCGCAGTGTTATTGGATGTCTACTACAAGACAGCAGAGCGCAATGAGAACTTAAGTTAGAGGTCTGATCAACCAATATAGAGCCATCGATATCGATCGCCACACCTTAACTTTAAAAACGCCGGTTCAATCGTCACCCAATTATAGTGTAGTATATTCTTATGGTACGAAGACCTTTCAGTCATGACCGGATTGCTGTCTCTATTGAGCTACAATGGACTGCTACCAGAGAGACGGCATGAGAACTGCCACGCGGTGGTGGACGGCGACAACCTGCGTCGTCAGCTTTACACGGGCGGATGGCTAGGTGACTACAACGAGTACGTGAATGAAGTGCGTCGCTTCTTCACCTGCCTTCGGCGGTCCAACGTCACGCCGCACGTCTTTTTGTAGGCCCGATTGAAGGTAGCTGTTTTATATATATATATATATATATATATATATACTCGTATATAGGGTCGAACCATAAGTCAGTTCCAAGTTTTCACCCATTTTTGAAAACACATGTTGTTACACCGGAAAGCTTTTATTGAATGCTATATTGCCCATCTTGGCTTCCGAAGCAATGGCCAATATACGCTTTAACACCTTCCGAAGAATCGAATTCTTTGCCATTAAGGGAGTGAATTTGAAGGGACCAAAACAGATGATAATCCGATGGAGCAAGGTCAGGACTATACGCAGGATGCGGGAAAACATCCCATCGAAATTCCATTAACTTCTTGGTGGTCAGCAAAGATGTGTGCGTTGTCGTGCGTTGTCGTGGTGGAAAGTTACTCTTGCTCGCCAATTTCGGCCGCTCTGGAAGCCCTCTTCAAATTGTCCGGTTGTTGACAGTGTTTTATCGTATTGATCGTCTCCTTTGGTTCTAACAACTCATAATATATCACTCCTTCGCATGGAAGTAAAAACTTAACATTGCTTTCCTTGTATTTGTCCGGGCTTGGCAGTTGCTTGGGGCGCACTACCTTTTAAGCTGCGCCTTTCTACGTTCTTTTGGAGTATCAACTTCTCATCCCCTGTCACGGTCCCTTTAGAAGTATCAACTTCCCCTCCCCTGTCACCATGGTGCGGAGAAAGGGGCGATCCTCGTTCTTTTTTGAAAACTTTAATTCTAGCACTGTTGGTTAAACCACTTCTTTTAACGCCGAGTGGTGGGCGGAGCTACGCAATTCAGGATTGTCTTAGTTATTGTTTCGCAGAGACCCTATATGCCGAGTCGAATATACACACATATATATATATATACGAGAGGTCGCCAATGGGCTCGCGAAAGGCAATGCCAAATATGATTCTATCAAAAAGACATAGTCATGGTATTATAGATAACTATGCAGCCGAATGGTCTTTATATTTCAGCGCTTTGTGTGGTTAGAGTAAGTTATTTGTCAAAATGATGTGGCTTCTATTCCTTCGTCATGTCTATCACTATGGCTGTATCACCGCTTTGATATATATATATATATATATATATATAGGGAACCCACGCGCTGGTGATTTTTTTCGGCAAAGGCTATCATTGGATATACAACGTGGAAATGCCACGGCGGTGCTTGGCACCTTGTCCAGGTGGTCTACACCAGGCCTGGACCTAGGGCTGATGTAGTTTGTCGTCACGTTCGCTAAGGGACAATTGTTAACCCCGTTACGAGTTAAATAAAATGAAGCCAACATATATATATATATATATATATATATATATATATATATATATATATATATATATATATACCAATTTACAATGAATGTATGATTACGCAGGTGATAAACTTAAAGATGTGACATCGACCTGCAAGCGAAGCTCGAGTGGTTTGACAGAACGGCTGGCCAATCTTGAACAGCTGTCGAATGGATCCCAACAGGACAAAGCGAATATACCCGTGTTCGCGTTCTCGATTTTGCCAGAAATTGTAGCTGAGATGAAGATCGAGAAAGTATTGGTAGTTGTTGCTCTTACATATGACGTTATAATTTTTTTTTGGAAAATACTTTGTAAATTATCCACGGTATCTAGTGTAGACAGCAGTACATTTACGGTAGGTATTAACGGAACTCTCTTGCGGGTGTCCGGCGAAACGATCTAGCTGTCAAAGCCAAAAAACAGTTGACAAGCTCGTAGCGGCACAGAGCGTGTTCTGCTTACATGAGTTTGGTAATGTTTGTGCCATATACAATCAAACAAAGTTGTATCAAACAATCTCGTTAGGAATTCGTTCGAGATTAAGTTATGAGGCGGCACCTCGAATTTTCAAATAAGCACAAACAAATCATTTTCTGCTCTTTAAAATAAAAAAGGAATGCAATTTTTAATAAAATCGTATGTATGACTTGCCTGGTAAATGTTATCGTTTGTACCGTAAAACTTAGTAAACGCATGATATATATATATATATATATATATATATATATATATATATATATATATATATATATATATTGCTTTGGCAATTAATACTAATATATAGTGCAATATCGTTTGCTTAGGTAATATCTGAACGGAGCTACCATGAGGAAATGGTGGCGTATGCAAAGTACCTGGATGCAGTTATCATATCGGGCAATGCACGCCTCTGCCTGGCGGATGTTCCACGAGGCTGCCTGTTACCTCCACGGACTGAACGAGTGTTTAAGTCGGGTATCTGCGAGGGCCCCACTTTTCATTTCAGAGAACTCGCTAAGCGCGTCAAACTTGGTTGGTACAAACATAAGCTTGAATCTGAAACCGAAGAACGTTATGCTCGTGAGTGCGCGTACTTGCGCGATATAGGCTAATGAGTTTTGATTTTGCTCGGTTGTTACAACAAACTTGAAGAGATAGTAGTTAACGCAGGTTTAGGGGTCTCGATCGAAGCGATACAGCTGGAAGGTAGTTTATTTACTTTGCAAGTTGAATTTCGCCTAGCGTTGCCGTATAGTTGATACAACTCGGTCTAGACTGAGGGATTGCGGATGCACTGAAGTATCTATCGAATGTATTTGCGCCGACAGTGATTACACAAAGCAGCATACTAGTAGAGATTTAAAAAAACTGGCTTTCGGAAGGAAGATGTTCTGTTCAAAGAAACGGACGTTGGAACGCTGGAAACAATCTTGGTTGACAGTCGAACTATTAATTTCTTACATTTTAGTTTATATCAAAAGTGGAAATTTAATAAATTGCACACTTATAATATATATATATATATATATATATATATATATATATATAAGGTCGTGTTTTCTATTTAACATTTTTCTTTTGTATTTTGTGACTCTTATTACTTATGTGTGTTTCAAGGAATTGCCTTGCACCATCTGTTAAGGCGCTGCTGTGCCAGCAGGCATTTCAATTCTAAAATGGGTGCTGATTCTTTTCTATACTATTTATTGAACTTGTTCCTCTCCGACTGGGTTGCTATGACTATGTGGCTATATACGATGACCACTCCTACTATTACCGACTAGAACTACGTCTAGTCTACGAATGTGCTTCTTGCGTTCTTTGCTTTTTTTGTAGATGCGTCAAAGAACCCATATATGCTGTATATGTGGTACGTCATCCAGAAGAGGAAGCGCGACTCCCTCGACGAATGCTTTGATAGATTTCGAAAGCGCTTTTACAGATACAGGGGCTCTCCGTCAGAGCTCTCCGTTGCTCCACCAAAAAACTGGCTCACCTTCCGTCCCGGGCACCATAGGTTAGTATCCAGTGGGTCTGACCTAGCTAGATTTGTGAGTTTCACACCAGTTCCGCAAGCTGTTGGTGACCCAAATGCACCATGCATTCCCGAAAGCAGATCGCAGAAAAGATTACTTGGTCAGTTAAGGTTGCAGAGTCGTTTTGCCTATACGCCTGTGGGGAAACTTTTTGAATATCTTTTTCATCTTACTTGTTTCAGCATGCGGACATCAGTCGACATCATGTTCTGGCTACACCAGCACAGCGTGCGCGAAGCGGAAGAGCGTATTTGTGAGGGCGTAAGTGGCATTTAACAGACAATCGCATTGGCTTGTTACTACATTTAAACCAAACTTTAACCTCGTCTCACACTTTCTTTATTGGAAAAGTTAAACTACTATTTCTGCTTTTCTCTATGTTTTTGTTCTTAACGCCTTTGCGTTTTTTGTATACTCCACTATCCTTATACCTTATCTGTATTGCGTGCTTTAAGTGACCATATTATTATTATTATTATTATTATTATTATTATTATTATTATTATTATTATTATTATTATTATTATTATTATTATTATTATTATTATTATTATTCAAAAACTCACCGCGCCGACAATAAAAACGGGATTTTCACTTGGAACCGCAAGGCATGAGAAGTAGACAGCCGCAGCAAAGCCAGCAACTGTTCTGTTTCAAAGGAAAAGCAACAGCAATGGCTAGTGAGTTTCAATGCCCGTGGTGTTCGATGTGCTTTCCTACAAAGAGGGGTGTGCAGATTCACGCAGGAAGGACTCATAAGAAAAATATAGCCGAGTCTAGTGGGCCAGCAGTGCTTCAACAGGCCGCTGCCACTCTTAGCAGCGTCTCACAGCTGCTGCCTTCTCCGCACGCTCCACTAGTAGAACCCTCTCCTGTCAGTAGAACCCTCTCCTCCAGCCAGTCTCCAGTGAACGGAGGCCCGACACCTGATGATCAGCTGCCGCCCTCTGCTCCCCTTTCTCTTCACAAGCTACTCGCCAACGCCAAGATGACACACAAGGTGCTGCGCAGGATCCCAAAGGGAGCGAGAATACCCTTGCGCGGACTCTTCCACCGTCTGCTTAAAGACGTCGTGAAAAAGAATGACGAAGCGAGCTCACCCTCGCCCCAAAAGTCCTCCACGTCGAAAAAGAAACCCAGAGAGGCCATAGCTTGGCCAGCGTAGTCAAAGAAAAGGTGGCCTCTTTCGGGGGTACCGCTCTCACTTGCGTGGAAGCTGAGGGTCGAGGCAAACGTATATTGACGGATAAAGCTCGCGCTCAGATCGCTGCTCACAGGCTTTCCATGGATTTTAATTTGCGGAGCGCCATTAGGATCTTGTCTTCCGATGACACGATTGCGCCCGTAACGGAGGAGTCGATTAATGAGATGGTGGCAAAACATCTTCCTGTTCCTGCAGGGGACGTGTTGCCACTGTCCCCTATCGGCTTGCCAGCGGTCGGGTCGTGCTCAGGCGAGGATGTTGCCAAGGCACTTCGCTCCTTTCCATCCGGTGCGGCGGGAGGCCTCGACGGCTTCACGCCTGACCATCTAAAATGCCTTCTCCCTGCTAACGGAGACCACAACGATGTACTGGAAGCACTTGCCAAAGTGTGCGACATCATACGTAACGGGCAAGTTCCAGAGGCTGTGAGAAACGTGATATAAGGAGGGTGGCTTATCGCCCTGAAAAAGAAAACCGGAGGATACCGACCCATAGCCGTCGGTTGCACTCTACGAAGATTGGCCACAAAGACCCTGCTTCCCCAGGTCAATGTGAAAAGCTACCTGCAGCCACGGCAGATGGGGTACGCCACTCAAAATAGTGCAAAAATAATTGCTCACACAGCTCGCATCTTTCTCGAACACAACGAAAAATGCTGCCTCCTAAAATTAGATTTTAAAAATGCGTTTAACTTAAACAAACAAGGACACCTTTTGACAGAGGTTTCCAAGCACGCCCCGGCCCCCTATCCAATGATGCACCAGGCATATAGCAAACCAACTCCCCTAATAATTGGTGAGGTTGAAATTAGGTCATCAGCCGGTTGCCAGCAGGGAGACGTAGCGGCTCCTCTTGCATTTAGCCTGCTTCTGCATCAGTACGTCAAGCAGGTGAAATCCAAGGTCCCTTTGTTTTACCTCGACGATGGGACCCTTCTGGACAACGATCCTTCGGTGTTACTCAGAGACATCAAGGATCTCAGAGCGTTCGAGCAATAGAGCGGGCTGCAGCTTAGCCCATTTAAATGCGAGCTATTCCTACAGGGCTTCGAGGACGAAGAGAGACTGCAGGTGATCGCTAAATTTAACAGCAACCTCCCGGGCATCCTTGTAAAGGATCGATGTGAACTGGACCTGCTGGGTACGGCGGTCTTCCCCGAAATGATCGGCCCGGTACTGGCCGAGAAGGGAGAACAGCTCTCCCGACTTTACCAGAGGCTGGGTCATCTCGGTAGACATCAAGCCTACTTTCTGCTCCGGCACGCAATGGGAGTACAAAAGGTCCTGTATGTACTACGGACCTCACCTACCTTCCCTTTGCCGTCAGAAACTTTGGACCTCGACGACCAAGTGAGGAGAGCCTTGGAAAACATCCTTGACCTAACGCTCGATGATAAGGCATGGATGCAGGCAAGCCTATCGGTCCGGCTGGGTGGAATGGGCATTTGCTCGGCCACGGACCTTGCCTTGCCCGCTTTCCTTGCTTCGTCGCATAGCTGCGCCTCTGCAGTGGCCGCAACTACCGGCGGCTCATCATGGGTGGAATGGGCATTTGCTCGGCCACGGACCTTGCCTTGCCCGCTTTCCTTGCTTCGTCGCATAGCTGCGCCTCTGCAGTGGCCGCAACTACCGGCGGCTCATCAGCCACCAACAAGACGCCATTCGAATCTGGGACGCGCGTCAGTCTGGTCGTCCTTCTGAGGAACAGGTCACTAGGCAGAAGGGGTGGTACCAAATCGCCACTCAGGCTACCCACTTAACTCTTCTGTCTGCCTGTGAGTTAGATATAGACGGCATTAGACTAAAAGCGACTTCATCCGACGCTGCCGGAGCGTGGCTTGACGTGTTTCCATCTGAGCTAGTCGGCAGTAAGCTGGCTGATGACCACTTCTGTGCCGCCAGTGGCCTCAATCTTGGCATTGCCATGTTTGAGACAGAGGCATGCCCGCGTGGTAGAACGGTGGATGAACGTGGCCTGCACCGACTTAGTTGCACTAAGCTGGCTGGGCTTACGCAGGGCCGCCACGATGCCATTAATGACATCCTCGGGCGCGCTTTCAGACAAGCCGGCTACCGCGTCACACTGGAGCCTGGTGGACTACGGAGCGACGACAAGCGTCGACCGAACGGCCTTACCAGCCGAGACTGGGACCGCAATCGGCCGCTGGCATGGGACGTCACCGTTTCCGACACGTACGCCCTCGGCTATCGTGCACTAGCCAACGCGGGCGTCGGCAACATTATCCACCAACGGGAGATGCACAAACGGCGCCTATACGCGCATCTCCTTGAGGGCCACGTTGTAATGGCGTTCGGCCTCGAGTCATCTGGCGTTTGGGGCAAGGATGCACTCAAACTGACAAAGGAGCTTGGGAAGAAGCTCTTCGAGGCCACAGCGGAGCCAAGATCAACCGCGTTCCTCCGACAGAGAATGTCATTAGAATTACAGAGAGGCAACGCCAAGATGATGCTGAGTGGCCACCGACACTCATGCAATAAGAATAGTATATGCAATATTGTAGATGTTATATATCAATCAAATTCATTTATTCACCTTTGTAGGTAGCAGTCAAATACTTAGTCAAACAAAATACGACATTATACAAGAATAACAACACAAGACTAGAGTCATTTCAGGAGTAAAAACATTTCAGCTAAGTCAGCGTGCCAGGCTTCCCAGCGATTGTACTAGGGGGCAGTTAGCCGCGTGGTATCTATCACAAAAACTCCCACATCTAGAGCATTTACAACTATCGCAAGGGTCATGAAAACCCCGCTCCGCACAGAGCTTGTGGTGAAAACCGTGAATGGCGAATCGGGTCACAACATGTCTGTTTAGCCTATGTGTTCCTTTCCATCCACTATTCCTCATTGCCCCCGTGTTAAGGAACTCTACGTCAATGTCCGCCACTTTGTCCTCCCAATCCCTCCTGTCTGCAAAAAAGGCCTTCGTCACGGGTAGATTGAAGCGACGTTGCAGGTCCTCAGAGAGCAGCGGCGTGTCCGCGAGGAGATATACGTAGCGGTTCCGAGCCGTCAGATGTAGACCCAGAGCTCGTTTAAGGAAGGAGGCCTTGACGCGGTTGAATTGTTCGAGGTTTTCTGCCGTGAGGTGGTCCCAGGTGACTCTCACCCCATAGGTCGCGATCGGAGCTATCTTGAGTTCGAACAGAAGTAGATGTTATATAAGTGATATGTTAGTAATTGTGATACATGTACATATGTATATAAATAAAACCCTTGTTCCAAAAAAAAAATGTATTATTAATATTATTTCATTATTATTATTATTATTATTATTATTATTATCATCATCATTCAGGTATAACAATTGTGAGGTATGAACGTTTAAGCCAGTTTCATCTTGCTTTGTTTCCTCAGTCAGCGCCCATGATTGAAGCCACGTTCTCTCTACAAACGGCCAAAGACATCATCTGTCTTAAAAACATGGCCTCACGTCGATCACCCGTAACGTCTTCTATGCGTTTTCCAATATCTTTTAGGATTTTCGCTGTACCTGTGCTGATGGGGCCAAGTGTCTCCAATGTAATG
Source organism: Dermanyssus gallinae (assembly GCA_003439945.1). Classification (NCBI taxonomy): domain Eukaryota; kingdom Metazoa; phylum Arthropoda; class Arachnida; order Mesostigmata; family Dermanyssidae; genus Dermanyssus; species Dermanyssus gallinae. Next base: position 116,060 of record QVRM01003208.1, on the reverse strand, counting down.
GGCACAAAGTGGTAGCTCGAGATACTTCCTTCGTTTTTCAGTTACCGCGCGCTCTGCTACTCATCCAGATTCGACTGCGCTGTGGCATAAATACGACAAGGCCGCCGTGCATGAAACCGTAACATATTATACAAGGCTTTTTCCGTGTGACCATAGCGGGATGGTGACCCCGTCAGGTCGCAGCTCATTGCTGCCATTAAGACCCTTCGGCTCGGGTGTAGATGGTATCCCTGCCCTTCTAAGAGCTCTTCGTACTATAGCGCTGAGTTCAGCGTGTCTTGTGAGCCTGCCGGGACTTTTCAGACAGCTTAACGGGTGTAGACCGTCAGTGTCGACGGGCTGGCCGTATGGCAGGCTTATTATTATTATTATTATTTCCCTACAATTGTGGGCCCTAAACGTGTACCCGCCTGGGCTCACCCCCCCTCATCAATCCATAGAGCCGATGACAGCGGCGGCGTTTCCCCTACACACTGCGAGCGAGAGTTGCTGACGCAGAGACTCACTCTCACGTTGGTCACCCGTGTTAGCACTAATTTAGATACCTAGATCTTTAAGGAATTTACTTGTGTTTTTGCTGATTGGGCCCATCGTTTTCATGGCGACGAGTACGAAGTGGTATATTTTCTTCAGGTCAGAGTATTTGCGCTTTTTGCGATCTCAGCATGTTCAAGAACCCACCCTGACCGAGTAGTGGTGTGCATCAAGTACGACGGAGCCACTGTACATGATACCGTGGCATCCCATACCAGGTATTTGCCCTTAAACCATGGCGGAATGGTGACGCCGTCGGGTCTTTTGTCGTCTTTGAAGCCTAACATGGGCTCTAGAGTGCTTGGTGCGCCGGCTCTACAAAGAGCCTTCTTTTATTATTATTATTATTATTTAGTAAAGTCTATATCAGAGTCTATGTGAACTGTACTTGCGATACTGATTTTACAGATGCTGCCAAACGAACGACCGGCGGTCCTTGCCTTGCTAAGAGCCGCCCAAACTGCATTTGATGTTCCACCGGATAATGTCGCCGAACGGCTCACGAATACTGAGATAATTTCCGCCTTGTTCAACATGGATCTACCTGCTTGGTTCTTACAGATTACGTTCTAAAGGTACGTGTATATATATGTATATATATATATATATATATATATATATATATATAGAGAGAGAGAGAGCGAGGGGGAGAGGGCAAAGCGAGGGAGAGGGGGAGAGGGCAAAGCGAGGGAGAGGAGGAGAGGGGAGCGAGAGAGAGAGAGAGAGAGAGAGAGAGAGAGAGAGGGGGGGGGTGAGAGAAGATAAAGTTACCCAAAGGCATGACTGACCTGCGGCCGAACTTTGAACTCCGAATTTGTGGCGTGTGATGCCATTTTTTATGACCGCACAGTGCGGCTTATAACAACGTATTTCTCGCCTACTGGCACACACGACACTTTAAAAACTAAAATAGACGTTTTACCACAAAAGCTATCATAACGGAATTGTAATGAAATGTGACCGCACAGTGTTACTCACCGGGATTTAATTCAGCCAGAAATAAATTGGGAGACCCTTAGCGTGCTAGAGACTCTTGCGCGAGAATACAAAAGAAGCCATACTGCTGAATTTCTGCGCCGAGTACGGACTCCAACAACATGTTACGCGAGCAACACGTGTTAGCAGTCAATGCGATTCTCTACTAAATATTGTCCTTTACAATGATGATTTGGTGGACGAAGTTGCTGTGTGGCCAAACCACCTGTTCTCTGATTATCGTATTGTGGAGTTCGTCATAACGGACTGCAAGCGCCCCAAGCAAACATCAATAGCCAAGCTGGATTACAAAAAGGGGAATGATGATGTCATGAAGCTGAACCTTGACCTCACAAATTGGACCAGATTTTTCAAGGTTGCCTCTCCGTGGACTCGATGTACACCAACTTTATTGAGTATGTGCACTTCCTAATGCAACTACATGTGTCACAGTAAACCTGCCGCACATCGTCAATGGACAGACATTGCGTGCTCTTTAAGCAGCTCTTGATCACGAGGCTAATGAGCACAACATTGGCCAGAAAAAGCTTAACAAAGCATGTATTTGAGAAAGGACCCTAGAGGAGCAAGCTGTTATTCGAAACAGCGATGTAAACTCAATCCACAGATATGTCCGCAAACGAATCTCAGTTCGTGACTATCTGGCGTCAATTATGCGACCCGATGGCTCATTAGCTTCTGATAATTACGATTAAGCAGAATTAATAAAAACATATTTGCACAAATTTATCCATTGAATGATGAGCTACGTCTGCGAGATTCAGGAGTTACGCATGCTCCTGGTGTTTATGACGACTTACTGTTAGAAAGCATTATTTCCATAGCTATATGTTAAAACGCCTACAAGCAAGGACGGATCACTATAGAACAATTTGCTTATCGTCCTGGTAGAAGCTACACACTCCAATTCTTAGAGACGCAATTTGACTGGGCGGAACATGTTCACGCATCAAGGTGCTTTGACGTTATATACTTTGATTTTAAGTCTGCTTTTGAAACTGTAACACACAGCAAACTACTTGAGTTACTGCCTAAATTTGGAGTGGGCACCAAAATAGTTGCATGGATAAATGATTTCTTACGTGAACGGACCTTCCGTGTACGTGTTCATGATACCCTGTCAGAGAAGGCTAACGCCACTTCTGGTTGCCCTCAAGGTATCATTCTTAAGCAACTAATGTTTATTCTTTACATCCACTCGCTAAAGGGTATTATTCCCGAAAGCGTGCAATATAAGATCTATGCGGATGACGTTAAAATATACGGAAAAGCGGATTCGGCCGAGGACTGCAAAAAATTGCAGGATACGGTAAACAAGTTCTACAAGTGGTCCGTTTCGCTCGATCTGAAACTATCGGCGACAAAGTGCGTTGTACTTCATTTTGGTCACGGAAATGCAGAGAACAGCTACACCATCGGTGGCCATCTTCTTGCTCCAAAAAAACTGATCAGAGATCTTGGGGTAATGACACCTGTTAGTATGAAGTACACCGAACACATAACAGACATCGTTTTAAGAGCAACACAGAAAGCAAATTGGATTATACGCTCATTCGTACTTAGGGATCCAAATATATACTTAAAACTATTTGAGGTGTACGTACTGCCTATCATAACATATGCAACCGCAGTCTCGAATCCATGTCTGAAGAAAGATCAGCGATTCCTAGACAAGTTATGCAGCAAATACCGGCGAAAAATTGCATACAAGTGTAGAATCCCAAGTGATGACGTCTAGATTCCCAACATATTGGAAAGGCTGCGGAAGATTGACTGTGATATTCTCGTTTGTAGTGACAAAACAAACACTAAACCATATGCTCCCATAGAGAGTAACCCGCCAACTCTATGGAAACTTGACGTTAACAGACTAAACATTTCCTTGAATAAAGGAAATGTTTAGTATATATATGTTTAGTATATATAGATAGATATTACTGTGCTCCTTTCGCTAGTAAACGTTGTATGACTTTTGAACACGCTTTGGAACAGACTAGTTTGGTTTCTTTATCAAACAGATGCGAGCGAATGCATTCGTACAATATACGATGCCTGCACAGCCATATATATATATATATATATATATATTTCGTTTAATAGAGAAACTAAATCGGCGCGTTCCAAAGTGTGTTCAAAAGGAAAACTCATAAAAAGCCAAAATTCTGTAATGTTTATTTTTAGGATTTCTTCGTTATTTTTTTAATTGGCACCAGTTGTAATAAAACACACGTCTTTAGAAGAATGCATTTTGTTCTTGGGGGGGGGGGGCGAAATCCACGTTTGCCAGTCAACTATCGAGCGAGGCGTGCTACAACCCAGAGGTAATCTGTATGCAGTCTTTATTGAGTGCGCCAAGGTTTTTGATATAGCTTCTCTTCTGATTAAACCATTTGAAAGGGTAAGTGTGGGTAGCTCTCTCTTAGGTGTATATCGCCGCCTTTAAATGAGAGTACGAGTTCCGCACCAGCAGCGTTGCCGCTTTGAACCTCCATCGATATGCGCTGCAACAGTTTATATATTATTATTATTATTATTATTATTATTATTATTATTATTATTATTAATTCGTTGCACTTAATCCTAGTCTTCCTGCATTGCTGTTGTTCGACTTATGTCCGCAAAATGCGCCTCTTTAACAATTTTGTATTTTGCCGGTGCGCCGGTAATTGACAGGTGGCGCCAAATTCCAAAAAAAGAAATATTGGCATTTTAAAAATAAATGGTCGCTCTGTGTTTAGCTAGCATACTCATCCCATTTATCCATAATTGCGCTGACATCGCTTTTACACCGACAGTGTAAGTTCAAGCGGACGATGGCGAATGTGCTACGGAGCCGTCAAGTAAAATGCATGGTTTTCCTCGAAGACATGTCAAGACCATCTGTACATAAGACTGTGATTCGACTCCGGCGCGTGATGTACGGCATTCTCTTTGGATCGCATCTAAAGGACAACGCAGGCGACGGCCAACAAATTATCATCGATGGTATGGTCGTTACACTTCTTACCCAAAATCGTGTGACTAGTGCACCTAATAATTCGCCGACCGCATTCCTCCCACAGAGGGTATCGTAATGTTGAGTGATCAACGACACTTGAGAAATAATAATAGTATATATGCAATATTGTAGATGTTATATAATGAATATATTAGTAATTTTAAAACAAGTACATAATTATAATATTGAGTTAGTATTAAAAAAATATTATCCTAGATGTAAGAATCACTCTAATGAATATTTAAAGTAGCTCAGTTTAACGGATGGGTCGGACTGTAATGATATTGCAGAGCTTGACAGGGTAGCGAATACCCTAGAGCATGCGCCTATGACCCCACTATGGAGTTTATGGGACCCAGAAAATCCACCTCGGCCATTCGCGCTCCCGGACCTGCAACGTATGGAAACGATGTCCGTCACTGAACGAAAGAATTGCTTTCTACTTACCCTCAGTAAGGTCCAATATGAACAACTGATTTGTGATTGAACCTCAAAAGCAGACTAATCAGCACTAAAAAGCAATTTAGATTGTACAACTGGCAACAATTACCGAAGTGTTTAGTGTAAGGCGTTTTTCTATAACATTCTGTTAAAGAATAATCAAATGATTTTGCAACGTCTAAACAGCCGCATTCCCTCTACACACAGCCAATAATATTATCTGCCTCAGAAATATCGCTTTGTATCAGTCGCCCGAAGTAGTGTCTTGGTCCCAGTGTCTCCAAAGGAATAGGCATGAAGTGGTAACTTGTTGACAGCTCGAGATACTTTCTTCGCTATTCCGAATCTGGGTGTTTGGTAACCCATCTACACTTGACAGAACTGTGGCCAACGTATGATTACGCCGCCGTGCGTGAGACAGTTACATCTCAGCCTTTGCGTGCGACCATAGAGATATGGTAACCCTATTAGGCCACAATCATCCATTGCTTCCGTTCAGATCTTTGGGCTCGAGTGTGGATGTGTTTCTGCTTTACTCAATGTCCTTTTCACTAATCCCTTGAGTTCTGCGTGCTTTGTGAGTCTGCAGGGACATGTTAGGCAGCTTATTATTATTATTATTATTATTATTAGAAAGAGATCTGGAAGTGGGTGGAAGTTTGCATCATTTAACGGCAGACCTCATCTAGGGTTTGACACTGCACTTTAGGTCACTTAGTTAACGAGGCGGCTTACCGCACAATGCAAAGTCTATATGCTCTACATACGTGGAAACGCAGCGTTTAATTTATCGGAGATTTTATTTAAGTGAGCTAAAAATTATATATATCCTGATCTCTATTAGCATGAGCAGTTTGTCCTCTCCTTTGCACAGATAAAACGGAACTCTGCGTCGGTTGGTCTAGTAATTATTACAGCGCATAATAATTTGCTATATTGCTATTACTACAGCCGTACGAAAGACATTTGATGTCTCTGAGAAGTCCGGGCCCGAGAACCGGACGTTGTTTTGGATCGCCGTATTAAAGTACTGGGTGAGCAACGCTCCGCGGACATCACTCCGAGATTTGGTTAACGTCCTTCTCAGCTTGCTTATCGTCGAGAAACAGTAAGTTCCTTAATCTCAAAAGACATTTTCTAGCAAAATACGTCCTATTTTTTTAGGCACTCTTTCATGCTCTGTTTTGAAAGTTCGACTAAAATGGAATTAATCCCACCTTGAGGCCTTTCATAATCCTTACTTGGTGCACAATAGTTATCTAATTTATAGTTGTACTCAGAACCAAGAAGGCCTACTAACAAGATATCGGTTGCGTCCATTTTGCCGAACATTGTTGCTGTTCCACCAGATACTCACACACCTGTGGCTTGTTCGGGCAACCCGTGTTTCTTCGAGATAGTGTCGATATCACACCTCAACTCTCTCGTATTGGCGTTATCCGACCTCGGATGAGCAGGTTGCACACCTTCTCGCAGCTGGAGGTCGTGCTAGAGTTTTCCATCTGCCTGCATAGGCTACTCCGGCAGCCACTTGGCGAATCTGCAGAGCCCCCATTGACAAGTCTGAGCCCGAGAGCGTTCTCATATATAGCGGGACGGTCAGAAGACGTCGCCGAATCTGCCAGTCCACAGAAGGTACAGCAGGCACTTGACTTACTACTGGTCGAGTTTCTCGACGACGAGAATCGTCTCGCCTTCAACAAAACCATTGAACTCATCTGGAATAACGATGACCGCAATTGTGCTAAAGAGATGGTCGAACGGGATGATCCCATTTCTGCAGCTAAAGAGGAATAAAGCGTCCAATTACTGCGGTTTAAGTGTTTGCGTTATTGTGGATCACCATAATCTAGTAAAACATAGAAACATATTTATATATAAACGTTAGGACATGTTTTACAGCCACATGTGTTTTATTCTGTCCGATTGTGACATATAGTAAAAAAGAGAAAAACGATCGTACACTCTCCTCCAAAAAGAAGGTAGTTGACTTAGAGATTTCGTAAGTAGAGAGTGTCCATCAAATACTTAAATATAATTTACTAATGAAAGCATAGTCTCCAAGGGCCTCATGCCAGTGGCAGAAATTCATGAAAGGTTAGCTCAAAGGAATACAGAATTTTTGTGCCAAATATTTTAGTTCTTTTTATATAACGTAGATGCAAAATGCACACTTATTTGTTTGGTTGTGTTCTTCTTAACTCTTAAACCCACTAACACTTTTTAAAAGGAGGGAAATGCGTTACATACGAACAGACACCATCTTTGGATGTGGGCCGACACCATCTTTGGATGTGGAAAGCAGCCTCTCTTAAGATTCGCTCCAGGCCTCCCAGATCTTCGGTTAATAGTACGATGGATAGGTAGGAGCGGTGGGTGCCTATTGGAGCACTCGGCCGAGGTCATTCGTGGGTCCCGTTCCATTCAAAACCGCTCCGTTCCGCATCCCCGTGTTCTCGTTCAACGTCGTCTTCCATGAGGGCGAACATTTGCAGGCGTATTCCGGCGAGCCGCCCTTTTTCCTCGAGGACTTCTTTTGCAGTTTGAGCCCCAACTTCCTAGCCGGTAGTCGTTTCGCAGATGAACTAAACGAAATGCTTCATGCTTGTTCTCGGCATGCTTGAACAAAGATCTCTCAACCTCGAGTCACAGTTTCGCTGCCGGAACGGTACGTCACATTGTTTAAAGCCAAGGCTCTTGCTTGCTCTAGGGCAGAACAAAAGAGCATCGTATGGAGCGCGTCGTTTCGTACGCCTTGTGCGCAGTGAATGCAGCTCCCCGATTATGGAACTACTTTGAAATCATGCAGTTAGGCCTCGAATCTCCATGTGCAATTATGGCTTGTCGTCATGAACAAGTCCATGTCGTCTCCTGGACGATCCGTCAACTTTTTAATGTTCGGGATTAAATTCCGAACTCTGGCTCCTGGCTCTCTCCTCCGCAAATCGGTCTATTCTCGTTGCCACTCGGAAAGCTTAGCTTTTTGGTCCGCTTTATGAGCGCTCGGGTCTGCTTTTTCACAATCTGCGCCGTTCCTTGACTATGAGATCCCACGGAGGAGTGCAGGCCAGGATCAGGTCAGCAGCCGTACTTACCGGAAAGGTACGCTTGGATGATCCTTAGTTTCGTCATTCACTGAGTTTTCCTTAGCAGCGTTTTAGCTCTCCCTGCTACCGATCCGGCCACCGACATCACAAGTCTCCTCCAACACGCTGTCCACTAAAAACCTGGTGGTTCTCTACCCTACATGAGCGGGATCTCTGTGGGTTCACTTCGTGTGTATGTGGGGAGCCGCTGGTCTGAGCTCCAATCCTCAAACTGCTAGTGCCATGCATTGTCGCCTCTCTTCCGTCATCTTTTGTCTTTGTCCGCATATCGATCGCCACAAAATGAGTGCCCGCGTCGCAGCTCCTTTTCGAGCTAAGAAACCCTGCGAGAGAAAATCTCTCATCGTACTGCTCTGTGCGTCTAGTATTGATCGAGCCGTCTGCCTTGTGCCATCGAGAGCCATGCAAGCGAAAAACGTGTAATTTAAAAGATTACGACTTGTCTATCTCCTCACGGACACCCCCCTATTCGTCGAGGAGCTAAGACGACGTTTCGACTTGCCCACATCTTCCAATTACGTCAACGTCTTCAAAACGTGGTAGTGCAAGTTTGCTGAAATCAATGCGGATTTCTTTAGCACTGGAGCAGTGCAAAACCAGGCATGGAAAGGGCCGAGCCGATCTAACCGCCATGTGGTGACTACGTGCGCCGTGCATGGTTTTCACCACGTGCTGTGCGCGACTCCCGGGCTCCATGATCCCTCGGACTCATGTGTGTGTCAACATTGTAAACTACCTTGCTTGAGATACCATGCTGCCTCATGTACCCTAGTCCCGTCTCTAGCTAGTCTAGATAAGCAAGGTTGCGTCATAGCGTCATAGCTTTTGCAAAACGTGTAATTTACGCCATTGGTCTTGCTGGCATCGCACAAAACAAACGTGCCATTCATATAGGTCTAGGAGCTGTCATGAATGCCATCTGAGTGCGGGGGTAAGAACATGGGTTAGGTAGTACGTAGTTTCCGCGTACTCAAATAGGTACCATTTCATAAGATCTGGTATTAATGACCTCCTTCACGACTATGGTACCCTTTCTTCCGCTCTAGTCCACTCAGCCTCCGAACTCCCTAGAGTTCTCTTGTCTTCGTCAGTTGCCATCTATCGAGGTGTCGCCGGTTCGATCCTAATTGTTGATTGAATTTTCTTTGAGCGATACTCATTGAGAATAGATGATAAACCATACCGCTGAGAGTCAGCTGCTATGCTGCCACAAGTACTATTAGGGAAACCCTAGACATCTTTACATGTTCGGCCCTCGGCGCATTAAATATATGACTCAGAATGAATCCCAAGCGCGTAGGGGACGAACGATGGTCAAAACAACCTTTATGAAGGTGTTTTTAACTCTAGAGTCTTCTTTCTTGCGTCGTCTTTTTAGGTCCCCAGTCCTGGTATAAGTAGATTTTCTCATCTGTTTGGAGTATCCGCAATAAGTAGCAATACATTACAGAATAGCTTTTTTTTAGAGAGCTGCAATGCAATAACAATTATGCAATAACATTTATACTCGTGTAGACATGCAAAATTGTGGTATAGTTTACGTTACACTATCGTACGGTCTAATACCTTCACAGCTTCTCATAACCTCCATATAGGATGATATGATTTCTTCAACGCTACAAGGTAGACGTTTGCATCAGCTATCCTCTATCTAGAAAATACTCGCAATTCACAAATATTACTTCAGCTTATTTTTTGTAAGGCTATCAATATAAGCAACTATATATAGCTACAATATAGCAACCTTGTAGACACAATTCTTGGCGCAGTTTATTCCAAATTATTATTATTAGTAATAGGAGCTTCATTTGTCCATTTTTGATTACGAAACTTATCTTATAGATATTTGCAATATTTTCCTAGATTATAGTGGTTGCTGGGCATTTTAAATGTTTATCGCTATACATGGAGACTCGACGGCGTTCGAATTCAGCTGGCCAATTCTTTACAGTTAAAGATTATGAAGTAGAATACTTTAACGTGAAATATAACTACTTGTTGTATTGCCAGGTCTACACTGTCTTAGCGATGTAATGTATAGTTGCCTAAATATCGATTGCATCTTACTCTTGACCACAAACAATACATTAAACGGGTTGTGCTAGTTTCGCATAGATGAGATACTGCCGAATTGAGGCATCGGCCCAGCATATCGATGGAACGCTCCACCGGTGCCACACCGTTGAGCGGTTAGTTTGAGATGTGTCAGTACGGCGTCGCTTTCCTTTCCATGATTGGTCGAGCCCGAGGTGGCGTGGTGCATTCCGTCTGCGACTTGCAACCGGAGGAGACACGGGATAGGTGCGCGGGTTCGATCCCCACCGTTGCACATTTGTATTTATGGGGGTCCGTCTGAGAAGCAATGCGCAAAGCAGTCCCATGGACGTTAAATCTTGGCTGAGAGTTAGCCCCGAAAGTATTTTTCTGCTTTTAATGGTTGTGGCCGTTGAGATAAGCCACTTATGGAGGCTGGTGTTCCGCTCAACGGTACTGTGGCTGTGGTGCGTTGTAGAGCCCAGCCGACGACGTGATCGGTATGACGCTGTGTACCTTAATCTGCACTGTTGCGTAGAGGAGGTTGTTTTTGTCCTCAGCGTCGGAATATATTGCTGACAAAAATCAAGTTAGTGGTTTAGTGATCAATGCATGCTTCAGTGTCTGAAAACCCGTGCTAGAAACGACGAAAAAGTTTAGTAATGCTCAGCTGAACAAACTGGGAACCCTCATCCAGGAGGAGTTTAAGAAAAACGAGTGCCGCCTGATGACCGCGGCCAATGAGCTGGAGCCCTTTAAAAACGAGATGCTTTCACTGAAGGTGGAAAATTGCTCCCTGAGAGCTCGAGTGGCCCACCTGGAGAGCCACTCACGCAACGTGGAGATGATTGAATTTCCCACTCAGCCAACTCTACCGACCGGGATGGTGAGGTTCTTCAGCGGATTGCAACGCAGACCGGCTCCCTGCTGATCGACGGCGCCATATTGGCAGTTCATCAAAACGGCAGAACAAAAGCGGTGAACGGGATCGAGGTACATCGTAGTCGTATTCCGTGATCGTCGCGTGCTAGATTTTTTTTCACTTGGTGGGGGGTTGGATGGTAATGCACGATCTCATTTTATTGAGACATCTGTGCTCCCCGTTTTTTTTTCGAAAAACCCAGGCCTCCCGAATGCAAGGCAAAGGCTGTTGCCACTAAGCCATCTTGCTCGGTTTACTTCCATAACAGCATGAAAACGTGCAACATGCGCCAAAAACACCCAGGTCTCACACCCATTGGCTGCCGTTACGAAGATGTCAATCTTCAAGCAAGGAAGGAACTGAAGCGTTTGCGCTGGCTGGCCATGCAGAAGAAGGCGGAACACAACGATAAGTTCTGCTGAATCAGCGAAACCGGTCACCTGTTCGTGCGAAATTCTGCGGATGACGCACCAATCTGGATCAATGCAAAAGAGAATCTAAAAAAATTAAATGAGGCGCACTAAGAGTCATTTCGTCATAGACTGGCAGATTAGTTACAATGCAACGATTTCAAACAGTGCATAGTTCACTCGCGAAGTAAGGGGCGCTCCTTCAATTTCGGTGCATTCGAATATTTGGTAGCGGCCAGTGTCACACTCTCCACAAAAACTACACCTTTAATATAGAACATCAAAGCCCTATATAGAACACCAAAGGCGCCTTCCAAGGCCCAGCCCGCTGCTGCCACTGTGAACAAAGAGCAAAAGCAGATTACCAATGACGTACTCTAAGCTAACAGCATCGACAAGGTGGTGCAATGTGTCACGGAGAAGATGCCACCAATTAGAATCGATGCCATAGTCACGCAAATCGGAACAGCAATTCAAAAAGCTTTTTTGACTGCTCTTCTCAGCTTGCCCAATCTAGCGGCGCCATCTACGGCCCCTGGCGGCTCTCCGCTCAGCGCTCTATTCGAGCATAGTGGAGCAATCTCATCTGCGGGGTCCTCTTCTCTTCTTGATTCCAATGATGAGTAGACAACAAGACATTCGTCAGTGGGCGACCGACGCCGATGACGCAGAACAACACCACGGCACCATCTCTAACTCTAACTCGTGTTATTCAACGACTGTCCGCTGTCCGCCAAAATCTTAGGATGCGATCTCGATCGTTCCGCGTGGTGTGACTCCCACAGTCGCAGCCGAATTGACCAACACGATTCCTCAAGTCGATTTCCTCAACAAATGACCTGAATTCGTGGCTGGCTCATTTCGCAACAACTGGCCTCACTATCCACCGGCTAAAGGGCAAAGGTAAGTCACTGTAAGTTCACTTGTTCGGAACAACCTCAGTGGATTCAGGAGTCGTGCCGATGCACTCGATGCCGCCATCATTGCCAACCCGTGCATGGCGCCGAAGACTAGCAGAAACGATTATAGGCAAAAGGCGCGGAAGGTAGGGCTGACTCAGGGGGATATTTTTGCCGCAGCGCGCGTTCTTATTTCAACGGATTTAATGGCTCCACAAGATTCCAACACGCTACGCATACTTAGTGCAAAACATCCGTATATGCCAGAAACATCGGCTTATCCACCACGGCCTCGAGACGTTCCATCAGCCGACCAAATCAACATCACCCCCAGTAAAGTTAAAGCAGCAATGCAGAATTTCCCAAACAGCTCAAGTGGGGGGCCCGGGCGGGATAATGCCCAAACACCTAAAATATCTTATTGAATAGGTTGCTTGCTCCGACGGACTTCTGAACTCTTGTTGTGAATGGCCGCCCACGAGGGTCCGCACTTAGTAATTTAAATGGAGCTAACCTTATAGCTTTAGAAAAGGTCGGTATTCGTCCGTAAAATTCGTCGTGAAAAGTCGCCCGATAGCAATCGGAAATACTCTGCGACGGCTAGAGTGCACAAAGTGCTAATCCGCAAATTCATGGCGCAGATTGTCGACAAAATTGCTCTCGCGCAATCGGGTTGTGGAGCCAAAGAAGGCTGCGAGGCTGCGGTCCACGCTGCAAGAGCCTTCGTAAATATCAACTCGGCATCAAATAAGGTGTTGATAAAACACGATTTTAAAAATGCCTTTAATTTCCTGGAAAAATATGTGATTATCGACGCTGAGAGATCAACTATTCTAGCGATCTATCCCGCACTCTACCAGTTGAACAGAAGTTCATTCAATCTTTTTTTAGGGGGGAATATAGTATTTTCCAAATGCGTCTGCGCCTCGCGACCGGAGGAGACGTATAGGTGCGCGAGTTCGAGCCCCACCGTTGCACATTTGTATTTATGGGGGTCCGTCTATGAAGCAATGCGAAAAGCAGTTCCATAGACGTTAAATCTTGGCTGAGAGTCAGCCCCAAAAGGATTAAGCACTAAATTAGTAAATAACTTCAGATACTTGGAAGTAACACTATGGGGAGTTCAAGTTGTGTTTTACTAGGCGTACTGAAACAAAGGAGACTGAAGGCGGGTTCAGTTTCGGTTTAACCATGGTGTTGAGGGATCCCCGACAAAATGACCTAAGGCTGTAATTCGATTTTATTTAAGCTAAAAATCTTTTTCGCAGTAATATATCTCCTCAGGCCCATATCGCCTAGGTTAACATTAGGCAACCAAGAATCTTAGGTTAACATTAGGCAACCAAGAATCTTAAAAGAGCAAATGTTTTATCAAAAGCAGCCTCGTCTACGCTGGTGCTGCATAAGTGCAACGAGTAAACGATTGAACGGCATAACACGTAATTGTTGTAAGGATCAATACCAATAGCGTGCGCTTGGGCGTTCAAATCTGAATCTGCAGTCCGGCTTTATTTTGAAGCAACACGTTGAATTTAACACTTGTTTAGTGAGGAAATTCGTGGAGGTAATCCTATTTTGTCTTTGATTGTATTCTAGATGACGTTCTATTTTTGTGCATTGAGTTATTTTTGAGTGTCATACAATTTGTGCTCTAGGAATGGTGGTTTACTCCGGACTTCTGAGTGATGTAATGTGTTCTCTAGTATTCTCATTTGTTTGTTGTCGCACGATATCCGAGCAACTGTTTAGCAGCTTGATAAAATGACTGGCAGCCCATTTTTTTAATGGTTTTAGTGTTTGTGTTTTCTAAATTGTGAGTGCCATGCCTTGGTGCTCTGGTGATATATCGGGGACTCGACCTGTGTCTCTCTTGTATTTCACGCCCAACATGTTTCCTCTTTCAGGAGAAAGTAAGACAGCACCCATTCTGCGCATTGCATGCAATCGCAAGAGCAGACCCAATAAACAGTGCATAAGCGTCTTACTGCTATTGACGCTGCGGTCAGCACCGCAGACCATTCGTATGACTTTCTTCTGCAGGACAATCAATGGCTGAATTGTCGTCAGATATTAATCACCGAGACAGCCAATTGTGTGCACTTTTTCGCATACATCAGGCAATCAATTACATGAATGACTTCGCTTCAATGAGTGTCTTTAGCTAGTCGTCTGATCGTCGTGCATTCATTTGCGTACACAGCTTTTGCGTTCTTCAAAATCCTACAGGTGCATTTGCAATTGTGTACACAATTGCGTGCATTCCTCAAAATTCTACAAAAAAAATCGAACGGCCTAAAATCGCCGAAAGATCTTGAAGACTACTGAATGTCTCTGTTACATGAGAGTAGCGCCTGTCGCGTTCATCATCAAACGCTCAGTAGTCTCGCACTTATGCACGAAGCAATGCACACGCAGTTGCCGATCCCTGGGGGTGAGGGGGAAGCGGGTTTACTGGATTTGCGAGTCCCAGACTAGTCACCATGGCTGGGGTGGCGCATGTCCGTCTGGATTCCCGTAATACCCCACAGTAATGCTGAGAGGTTTCAGCAGAAAAGAAAAGAAAAAAAAAGGAGTCTCGCAGGGCTATGTGACTTGTATTGCGCCATCTTGTCGACAGCAGAGTCCATTTTTTTTTTTTTTTTTTAAATACAGGAGGGGGAAATGCTTTTAGGCACGTTGTGCAGGACTACACGCCGGCTGGTAGCTCGATGACTACCAAAGCCTTTGTATTACCTGCTAAAACCCTCATACCTCCTGTCATCCCCCGTAACCGGGTCCTATAGGTAAAACTAATATTGCTCACAGTTAAGGGGGAGGAGTCTCTAATACTATCACAACCTATCTTGTATCTATCCGCACCGGTTCTTGTTTAAAACTCTGTAAATTAGTTTTTCTTGCAAATCAGGCCCTCACAATCTGGGCGCCAGCCCAGGCTCATATCTGGGCGCCAGCCGTTAGATCGACCGCCACCGAGACCACATCCACCATCACGCCAATAACTTCGCCAACCGCATCGTTTACAATGAAGTCCGCGGCGCGTCGTCGTACAGCCTCCTCCTTAATCATCATGATCCCTGCTATTACGCACGCAAGTCTGTTCCACTGTTTTCGAGACTTCCACATACGTGCGACAACATCCGTAATCGACAGCAGAGTCCACTCGCATCGAAGTCCGGCCAAAGAAAGCTCACAACAGTTTGGATTCACCGTGTCTAGCATGAGCGCATGCCCTCTCCCATCATGCCCTCTCTCTTTCTCACATTTTATTTCTTACACACACACAACTGGAGAGAAGGCGCTGTTGTGACCTGTGCGACCAACCGATAGATACGTCGAAGTGGTCGTCGTCATGACCGCAACCGTCGATTAAAACACACGTTTGAGTATGTACGTATACGAATGATCATCCTATTTCGATGACCTGACCAAACGGTAAAATGGCTTAGTCTAAATACTTTTAAAAACAACCTCCTTAAAAAATTGTTTTTAATTCTAGTCTAAATACTTAGTAATACAAGGCCAATGTCTCAGCTGAGAGAGAGCGAGAGAGAGATTTAGGTCTGCGTTTCGCCTAAAGTCTAAACAAACAGACCACGCGGTTTAACAATTGTCCTACCGCTCTCTGAGTCAGCTGAACGATTGGGAAGCTTAACAAGAGGACGGTTTACTCAGTTGTACAACAACAACAATAGGAAGAACGGCCACGGCAACAACAACACAAAACAACAACAACAACCACAACAACAACCACAACACCAGCTGTCAGCTAACAACAGCAAGCTTTAACAAGTAGGAGTGACCAGTTATAAGTGTATGGTATCTGTACGAGCATTAGCAGATTAATTTGTTTAGTTATGATCGGACCTAAGGCGAGACCGGCCTGAAGTGGAAGCCCAGATGAAACCTATTGTGACGATACCTAACGCTTATTAGGTATACGTGTATGGCACCAATTTGGATTGTGAGGATCCGAGGTAGCCAAGCAAAAGCGGTGCGTACAGGAATTTGGGAATCTCCCCAGAGGCGAAAAGATATTCCGCGGCTACCATACGGAGTGACTGCTAGTATTCGAGTGGCCATTTGGTCCGACGTTAGTTAGAATGACAGCTACGGCACACCTCTCACTTGTTTCTCTCACCTCTTAACCTAGTTTATTCATCGTATAACGTTCACTCTACACGTAAACATGTCTCCTGTTAGTGTACGTGGTGTAAATACAGGTGTAATATGTAATTCCTCAAGTCGTCGTGTTTTCGAGTTGGAGGCTGCACGTTGTTAATGCGCACATCTTTAGCACATCGCGTTAGTCACATCTAAGGCGGGTGGCGCCATCTGGCGCGCTCCAAAACAACTAATTTCGCGGCACCGAATGCCCAAAGCTTGAGACCGAGGAGATTTCGTGCGGAACGAACACTTATGTAGCACAAAGGGTGGTGTAGGTCCAAAAAGTTGTTTTTGCGAAGCAGCGGAGTTTGTATTAATGAAAATTTGCATTCTACTCTACATGGACATCCCTACTGACATTCTAAGACATTCGAGAGGGGAAAACGTGCTTTTCGTTTCGCATTTTTTTTCGATTTGTTTTTCTTTCTTTTAGCATAGTCTAAAGTTAGCATAGTTGCCAGCAAAGATGCCCGTCTCATCTTAATCGGTCCGCCAACACTGCTCAAATGGCCTTTGGTGTTCGCTGGTTTTGATGATGTTCTATAGCTCCCTCTATTTCGTTTCAGAGGCCAACTTGCCGAAACAAGCGGAAGTTGTTCTGTATTCTGCATTGTCCGATGAGCTTGCAAATTGAGGACGCGATTCTCGTTTCTAGTCATGTCAATACACGACACTTACGGGGAAGTAGACACTGCTCGTAGACTGTCCGTTTTTTCAGTAGTGAAACTCTTCGTGCTTAGGATTGTTCTGGGATTGATGTATGGTCTTGGCAGGGTGTGGAATCACCTCAATCTGGCGAATTTTAACCAGCTTGAGGGGTGTTTCTCGTTATGTATAAGGCCAGTGCTTTGCTTGCCGATTCGAGGAGGAATCCGCTTTGTGTATCTCATGTCAGGCTGTCCATCAACTATTGAAACAATCCGACTACGGCTGAAGATGCCGCGAACAGTACCTTACGAATGTTTTTATTTTGGAGTGGAAAGTTAAAGTCGAACAGATCAGAGGGGAGACCGGTAGTTGGGACATATTCAATGCCTTGCACATTTGGTGTGGTCCCGCACGTGGCAGTTGCCACGTATACATCAGTAACATAGTGCACCGTTATCACGACCTACCTTTTCGGGCTTACCCTGAGCATTACGTCCACGGGTTTGCTTTCGCACTGCCTACCCCATAAATACAAATGTGCAACGGATCGAACCCGCGCACCTATGTGTCTTCTCTGGCTGCGAGGCGCACTCAAATGCACCAGGCCACCGGGCTTCGACACGGTTAGTCACTACCTGGTATGCTCAAACGCCGCCTTTCACGAGGAGCATGGAGGAGTTGAGCACTCCTGCCGGCTCTGCCTGCAGAGGTGTGTCATGCAGTGAAATGCACAGCACTGGAGCAAAAATCGTTGTACTACTTCTCTCGCCGGAAGCGTTAAGAAGATCGAGCACTATGAAGAAACCCTTATGCACTGTATATTGTACTCAACTTTAGTGAAATATATATAATTGAATTGAAATGCTCGGTAGTTGTAGACTGATATGTATATATATATATATATATATATACATACAGGTAGTTCAACAAGTTCTTAAAATGAGCTTTTCAGAATTCGATTTTTTTCGCGCTTTCACCGCCATTGGAAACGGCAACTTTTCGATTGCTAGCAGTCAAAATATTATGGTGATTGGCCGTTGCGATTTCGTTTGATCGCTTTTCCCGTGCAACGTATCGGCGTGATTTTGAAAAATTGAGAAAAAAGAGTTTCGAGTGGTTATCAAGCGTTTTTATTTCAAAAGTTGGAATGCGACCCAAGTGAAAACTGAGTTAGACGAGGTGTACGGTGACTCTGCGCCATATTTTGCCACTGTTTCCAACTGGATTAATGAGCTAAAAAGAGGTCGCAGGAGCACCGAGGATGAACTACGTTCAGGACGCCCAAAAACGGCAACTGATGAGGAAAACGTGGAAAAAGTGCGGAAAATCGTTGCCGCAGATAAGCGAGTGAACATTAAGGAGATATCGGAGGCCTTGGGGATCAGTTTGGGTAGTGTGCATTTCATTCTGCACGAGAACTTAAAGATGAACAAACTCAGAGCAAAATGAGTGCCGCATTTGCTCAACCAAGGCCAAAAAGACGCGCGTGTTTCCGCTTCACAGCGAAATTTAGCCAAGATGTCGAAAAATCCGTCGGATTTTTGGCGCAGATTCGTGACCGTCGATGAAAGCTGGGTCCATCACTATACTCCCGAGATCCAAGAAGCATCTCGCCAATGGTGTGCACCTGGTGAAGGACCTCCGAAGAGGGTGCGGACAACGGCATCGGCCGGAAAGATGATGGCTACGGTTTTTTGGGACCAACGTGGAATAATTCTGGTCGACTACCTTGAGAGCGGTAAAACGATCTCAGGAGAAAATTATGCAAGACTGTTGGACTGCCTGAAGCAAGAACTCATCGTGAAACGGTCCGCTTTGCAGAATAAGGTTGTCCTGTTTCACCAGGGCAATGCTCCTGCACACAAGTCGCGGCAAGCATCGGCAAAACTGGCCCAACTGAGGTTCGAACTTATTGAACAACCTTCCTATTTTCCAGACCTGGCCCCCTCTGATTATTTCCTTTTCAGACATTTGAAGAATCGTCTCGGTGGAAAGCGTTTTTCCAGCAATGAACAGGTTACAACTGCTGTCAATGCCTATTTTCAGTCTAAAGACGCAGAATTTTACTCAAGAGGTATAAATGCTCTGAAATATCGGTGGGAAAAGTGTATTGAGCTTCTCGGGGAGTATATCGAATAAGAAAAAATTAAAAACAAGATTTGGAAAATTCTTGGTTTTCATTTTAAGAACTTGTTGAACTACCTGTATATATATATATATATATATATATATATATTCGAGTCTACATCTGCACATGTTGAGGCTCAAATATCGTATAGCGCCGAAAAATCGGCCGTCTGTACTCTGGTACTAAATATCTTGCATCCCCAGATATCGACTTTAGTGGAACGTCCTGCTTTTAGAAGTGCGGTGATTTGTTAAATATGTTGGCAACTCTAACAAATCATAGCGTACACATCCTGTCCGTATTTTCTAATACTTTCTCAGCGCATACGAGTGCTACTGCGATGATGAATCAACAGAAAGTGCCAGAGCATGGTGCACTTGGCAGACTTGCTGCGATTGAATGCACACGTATATATAAGTATATATATATATATATATATATATATATATATATATATATATATATATATATATATATCCTTGTGTTATCGAATGTCTACGATAAGGAAGCAGCGCGACGAGAACTGACGTTAAAGGTCTGATTAACTAGTATAGTGCCGTCGATATTGACCGCCATACGTTAGAAAATGGTTCCATTGTTGGCTAGTTATCAGTCATTAGCACGCGCTGGTGCCTAATGCCTGAATTCTTGTTCTAAGAAGATCTTTCAGTCATGTCCGGATTGCTGACTCTGTTGAGCTTTAATGGACTGCTACCAGAGAGACGGCATAAGAACTGCCACGCGGTGGTGGATGGCACTAATCTGCGCCCTCAGCTTTACACAGGCGGCTGGCTAAGCGACTACAACGAGTACGCGAATGAAGTGCGTCGCTTCTTCACCTGCCTTCGGAAGTCGAATGTCACGCCGCACGTCTTTTTTGAAGGCCCGATTCAAGGTAGCTGTGTTATATATATACAGGGTATTTCAGGAATATTTGATCAACGATATATGGAATTGTAGAGCTCGTTAAGGCAAATATTTTTTCCAATGGAACATGGTCTCTAAGAGGCCCTGTTTCGGAATGAGAGTTAAATTACTACAATTTGTGACATTGGTGTTTTTGCCCGACATAGGAGCATAGAATGTGCTGTTGCGAGACAACCTGGTTTCCTAGACAGAAGCTAAACACACCGCCGTGTTCGTGAGAAAATTCTGATTCTTTCGAAGAACTCATAAGGCCGGTCAGAAGATGCTACATGGTCGCTTAGAAGAGAATTCGCCAAAATGAAGTGATTTTATTAACCTTCACGCCCAATACCTCAAAATCATTACCTTACGACCACTTACGGCGCTCTAAACTATTCAGGCAAATGCATTTCATGACGATCATTTTGGCACCAAATTATGGCAATGCGAGCTGTGGTTGCGGAGTAATTACGATTTTTTGGTGGGATGTCCAGATTAAGTGCATGTAAAATGACTGTGTGGCGACGTTCACTACCGCCGACGTGTCGCACGACATCCGCAGCGCGTCATTTTACATGCACATGCACTGGACATCCCACCAAAAAATCGTAATTACTCCGCAACCACAGCTCGCATTGCCATAAGTTTGGTACCAAAATGATCGTCATGAAATGCGCATTTGCCTGAATATGTTAGTTTAGAGCGCTGTAAGTGGTCGTAAGGTAATGATTTTGAGGTATTGGGCGTGAAGGTTAATAAAATAGTTTCATTTTGGCGAATTCTCTTCTAAGCAACCATGTAGCATCTTCTGACCGGCTTTATGCGTTCTTCGAAAGAAGCAGAATTTTCTCAGGAGGACTGGTTGTCTCGCAACAGCACATTCTATGCTCCTATGTCGGGCAAAAACACCAATGTCACAAATTGTAGTAATTTAACTCTCATTCCGAAACAGGGCCTCTTAGAGACCATGTTCCATTGGAAAAAATATTTGCCTTAACGAGCTCTACAATTCCATATATCGTTGATCAAATGTTCCTGTAATACCCTGTATATATATAGAATAATAAAAAAATACCAAGTTATAACAGTATATTTACAGGGCCTTTCATGACTGCTTCAAGCCAGATATAGGGAATTGCAGAGCTCGTGAGAGCAAATATGTTTTTTCCAATGGACACACATGGTCTCTGAGAAGTAGAATTTCGAAGTGAGAGTGAAATTACTTCAATTTGTGACATACTGTTTATTTGTTGTGTGTGTGTGGTGTTGTTACCGAACAAAGGAGCATAAAATTTGCCATTGCAAGACAACCAGTCCTCCTATACAGAAACTAAGCGCATCGCCGTGTTCTCGATAATCTTAACATGCCCGCCGAAAAATCTCGATTACTCCTCACGGTGCGTATTAAGGACGGGCTGTCTAGCAATGGCACATTTTATGCTCCTATATTGGGCAACATCACTAGTGTCACATGTTGTAGTATTTTCACTCTCACTCCAAAACAAATTCCATTGCAAAAAAATATTTGCTTTAACGAGCTCTACAATACCGCATATCGCTCTCCAAATAGTCCTGGAACACTTTGTATATATATATATATATATATATATATATTTTTTTTTTTTTTTTTTCAAAGTGTTTTTGTTTCCTGCAAATTTACTTCCACCCGCTGCAATACAGTTGTGTCACCTTCTTTCCCACTCTTCGAAATATTTTTCAAACGCGTCTTTCGGAATCGAGTTGAATTGCTCCTGCGAATCTATCTTATCTCTTCTATAGTCTCAATACGTTGTCCCTTAGAAAATATTCGTGGGAACAGGAAAAAAATCGCAGGGAGCCAGATCCGGCGAATAGAGAGATTGCAGAAACACAGAAATATAATTTTTCATTAAATAATACAAAATCAATAACGATGTGTGCGCTGTTGCGTTGCCGTGATGGAGGATCCATGTGTTGTTGGCCTGTTGCACCCGACGTGGTCGCCCTCTTCTGCTTCTGTCTGAATAATAAATTCATTTCCCAACACGCGTTCAATTGCTGGGAATTCCATATTTATGGAACCAACTTTGTTACCAGTCTTCTAAAGCATAAAATGTCGGCTAGGACTGTTACATCTGATCCACAAGATAGCTTCGTTTCCTCGGCTATCTCGCTGATGTAGTTCGGCGATTGTTGAGTACGATATCACGAACTTTTTAACGTTTTCTTCTGCTATTAACGTCGACGGGGGTATTTCCAGTCTCTTCACGCGCGCCGCGAAATCGGCGGTACAAAGTATATACATTGTGTCTCAGGATACTGCGTGATCACCATAAGCAGTTCGTAACATTTGCACCAGTTTAGATTTGGGCTCTAATCTAATCTAAAACACGGAAGAGTTTATGCAGATTCGCTGCTTCCCCATTTCGGCTCCAGAAAAATCGTTAAACCTCGTTTTCTTCACTTGTTTGAGTCAAACTCAAACAATAACGCTGCCACATACTAGTACGTGGAAGTGTGGCCTGCGTATAGCTGATGAATGTCCCTTCTAAGCAAAAGACAAACACCTTGGTGGTGTCTGTTCAATTTTTAAGTTCCAAGTACTGGAGTTTGTCGATCCGTTCTCGTTCATATATTTGTCTTTATTTTTGATAGAATAATCTTTTGCATTTGTATTTCGCGAGTTGGTGATACATATATATATATATATATATATGTTCACGCGATAAGTTATTACTCAAATCGAGTGTATAGTAAATATGAATCTGACGAAGTACTAGAATAGAATAGAGGATAGGTTGAGCAAGTTACTGCACAGTGCCGACAGGTGCACTGCTCGCCTGCCGCATAGAAGCCAACATCCGTGCAGACTGCATGATGAACACTGCATTGCATGATGTATAATGAGATGGCGAGTTTTGTGTTCGGCATCTTTTCACGAGGTGCTCATAATCCTATTAAAAAAGCCTATGTCTAGTTGATACATCGCAGCTTCCCACGTTAGTAAATGCTTTTGATTTGACTCGCGGGTTAGTCGCAGATTAAAGCGGCGCTGAAAGTCCCTTGTGAAAAGTGGGGTGCCCGCAGCCAGATACACCAATCGGTTGCAGCTGCTTCGGTGAACGCTCATAACCACTTTAATATACGCGTTGCTTTCACGCGTTTGAATTTGTCAATGCTCGAGACTCTAAAGTATTCTCAGATAGATTCGCAGATCGCATAGCAGAGGCTACTTTCGTGTCAAATAATTTTAAACCTGTCCGCAGTCAGATGCGTTGTGGACTATTAATTGAATGAATGACAATCAGCGCCCTACGTACTCTTTCATCTGCATGTCTGGAGAACAAGGTGCCGTTTGGCGCAAATTCCAAGCCCAAATACGAAAAATGCTTGACAAATTCTATAGGATGGCCGTGGAGCTGACTATGGTATCAGCTGTTACAAGGCGTTCTCCACGACGGAACTTCATTGCTTTCATCTTTAAATTATATATCTCCAGTGAGGTATCTGTCGCAAACTTTGCAAGAGTGACCACCGTTTGCTGAGTAGCTGAAGATGGAAGCGACTTTCAGAGTAAATAGCAATATGATCAGCATATTGGATGAGTTGCACTGATGAATGCATCTGCTTCACAATCGCCGGCAGCTCACCGACAAATACAGAAAACAGAACTGGAACTAGGTTATCGTCCTGTGCAACACGCGTTGTCTGTCCAAACTTGGGATGTCCGGCAACATAGTCGTCCAGTATCACATAGTTCTCCTGCAGAACAGCCGCTAATTGCTTGAGAAAATTCCGTGGTCCGACACTTAATGTTGTCATTGTCCAAAAAGCGGCGTTGCGAGGTGCAGTATCAAAATCTAATTGTAAACCTGCAAATATTTCAAAGATTGCACTTTAAAGCGGCGGCTCACTGTTTTCTTAGTATCCTCGAGGAGTGCACAAACTGCGTGTGTTGACTTGCAGCGCCATGCTGTTCTTTGTGCACGAAGCCCTGCAGTTCGAGAAGATTTCCCAGTCACCGAGTTAGGAGCAATGATAATAATTTATAAATGCTGCTTTTTTTAAAGTCCTGCCTTCAAGGAATCACGGCCAGAATACAGCTTTACTACAACTAGCCCGTATATCTTTTTTTTTGTCCAGGAACATCTTCATTAAGTGAGTAATGGTTGCAGCGATTCCGACTGCTTCATATGATAATTTCAAATCATATCTGGTTCCGGCGCCTTTCCAGGCGCAAAATTGCAACCGGAACTTCCTTTAAAGTGAAGCGTCGGTATTGATGCTAGCTATTTCGTTGTGCGGTCCTTCAAACATGGGCACTTTGTGAGGGATTGTGTTTGCTGACGAGAACATATCTTTGAAATGCTGGACAAGAAGTGTGGACGAAATAGGGCATGCAATCCTTCCGTTTATCTGGCGGATCCATCTTTAAGCCTGGCATTTTGTTGCATGAATCTTTGTTTCTTGGGTTTCAATATATACGAGCTTGGCCTTTTTTAGGGTATTCGAGTACCACTTGCGGGCCCTATTCTAGAAATCGGCCATCTCAGGACGATAACGGGCGAGAAAGAATGATTCAGATACTTTTGAGCCTCGTAGCACTGCAAGTTAAAGCACGTTTTTGAGCGCCGAGTGGGGGTCGGAGCTACTCCACTCAGGATTATCATAGTCAGTGTTTCGCAGAGATTCTCTAGGCCAAGTCGGAGTTTAGGAGGAGACAAGCCGCCACCAATGGGCTCGCGAAAAGCAACGCCAAATATTATTCTATCAAAAAGACATTTTCATGCTATTATAGATAAATATACAGCCGAGTTGTCTGTCTGTATATTTCAGCGCTTAGACTTACGTGTGCTTAGAATAAGTAATTTTTCTAAGTGATGTAGCTCTTATTTTTCGTCATGTCTATGGCTGCGGCTGTGTCGCCGTTTTGATATTCCGCACTTGTAATGAACTTGTGATTACGCATGTGATAAAATTAAAGGTGAGACATCGATACGTAAGCGAGGAGCGACGTCTGTGGTTGAACGGCTGAGCAACCTCGAACAGCTGTCGAATGGACCCCTACAGGTCAATGCGAATATACCTGTACTTCTGTTCACGATTTTCCAAGAAGTTTTAGTTGAAATGAAGATCGACAAACTAATGGTAATCGTTAATCTTTCAGATGGCGTTATAAAAACTTTTCTTTTTGCAAATCACTTTGTAAATAATTCACGGTATCTATAGTAAATAGCCGTATATCAACGGAGGGACTCGCCAAAAACCATTGACAAGCTCGTAGCGGGGCAGAGCATGTTCTGCGTGTATGAGTTTGGTAATGTTTATGCTCCCATAATTGAAACGCAATTTAAAAAAGTCGCAATTATGACTTGCCCGGTAATCTTTATCCTTTCAATCGTAAAACTCAGTAAACACACGATATATATATATATATATAATATATATATATATATATATATATATATATATATATATATATATATATATCTTACATTGATGTAGTAATTAATAATAATATTAAACGCACTAACATTGCTTAGGTGATCTCTAAACGGAGCTATTTTGAAGAAATGGTTGCGTACGCAAAATACCTGGATGCAGTTATCATATCGGGCAACGCACGTCTCTGCTTGGCGGATGTTCCTCGAGGCTGCCTGCTACTTTCACGTACCGAACGAGCGTTTAAGTGGGGTATCTGCAAGGGCCCCACTTTCCAGTTCAGGGAGTTCGCTGAGCGCATCAAACTCGGTTGGTAAAAAAAGCTTGAATCTGAAACCGAGGAACGTTATGCTTTGTGGGTGTGCTTACCGTACGCGATACAGGCTAATGAGTTTCGATTTTGCTCGGTTGTTACAACAGACTTGGAGAAATGGTAGTTAACATAGACAGAAGGTGTAGAGCGTTTCATTCGAAGCTATACAGCAGACTTTGACCAACATGCCATTGTCTCCTTTCCCCTCCTCCAGACTCGAAAACTTATATCGCGATGGAGCCAGATGCAATAATGTCACTCTTCGTCTAACACGGCATGCAATTGAATATAGGTATGCCAAAAAACAATTTGTTCCATGTCATTATTACCGCAGAAACGATCTGCCAGTAGTTTAGAATGCGTGCAGGGACACTACTGCTGCATACACTGTATTTTTCACACCGGAGAGAATTAAACCAGGAAACTGAGAACCACGGTGTAGCTTGCATATTGATATGGTGTAGGAGTGCGAATGTACTGAAGTATCTATCGAATTTACATTACATAAGGCAGAATACTAATGGAGACAACAGAGCTGGCATTCGGAAGGGACAATCTCTGGTTTTTGGTTGACAGTCTAACTATTAAGTTATTACATATTAAATTATATCAAAAGTGAAAATCTAATAAATGGCTATATATATATATATTTTTTTTTTTAATTTTATTTATTTATTTATTTTTTGTCGTGTTTCTTATTTGACATTTTTGTTTTTCTTTGACTTGTATTACTTACGTGTGTGTTTCAAAGAATTGCTCTACATCATCTTTTTAGGGCGCTGCTGTGCCAGTGCGCAACTGAGTTGTAAACTGGGTGCTGATTTTGGTCTTCGACGACCATTTCTACTATTACCGACTAAAACGACGTCTAGCCAAACGTGCGCCTTCTGTTCTCTGCTTGTCTTGTAGATGAATCGAAGAATCCATACATGCTGTATATGTGGTACGTCATCCACCAAAGAAAAAGTCGTCTAGACGAATGCTTTGAGCGATTTCGGAGGCGCTTCCACAGCCACAGGGGCACATTGTCAGAGTTCACCGTTACTCCACCGAAAGGCTGGCTCACCTGTCGCCCCGGACACCATAGGTTAGTAGTACCCAGTGATTCCGTTACTGCGAGACATAGCTAGGCTTGCGAGTTTCACACCAGTTTCGCACGCTGTCGCTGGCGATACAAGTGCGCCATGCATTTCCGAGAGCTTCCAGCGAAAACAAAAAAAAACAGATTAGTTGGTCAGTAAAGGTGGTGACGTTTCGTCTGTGGGGTAACTTTGTTGTATTCTCTGTTTCATGGTGCTTGCTTCAGTATGCGTATAGCAGTCGACATCATGTACTGGCTACACCAGCACAGCGCACACGAGGCGGAACAGCATATTTGTAAGAGCGTAAGTATCCGTTGCAGACGGCCGGCTTTGACGTTTCAACTACATTCACCATCTCACACTATCCTGATTGGAACAGTGATGCTCGTCCTTCTGCTCTTCTCTATGGCATTGCTTTGTTCGCAGCACTTACTACGCCGTCACTTCTTCGATGTATTATTATACTCAAGCAACTTGTGCGTGCTCTCGTCGGTCTTATGGAAGACGCGCAACTATAGTCTCAACAAAATTTTAATGGCGTAATTATTAACCTATGGTTCGGTTTGGGCGACCCATGCCACGGGCCCCGGTATATGAGCCGAAAGTACATCGCACTTGAGTGAAAGCGTATCTTTGGACCCGGTCTCCGGACTCCTTTTTTTTCTAATGGGGGGTTGGATGGTGATGCACCATCTCTTTTTATTGAGACATCTGTGCTCCCCGTTTTTTTTTCGAGCATGGTTGATTTTTAGTCCACTCCGGCATTTACCTTGTCTAAATTGGGAACCATGAAAAACAATTTAAGAGTGGCCGGTCTGGGTCTCGAACCCAGGCCTCCCGAATGCAAGGCAAAGGCTTTTGCCACTAAGCCATCTTGCTCGGTTTGTGAGCTTCAGACAGTGAAGCAAATCATATATGTCAATTCAACGACCATTATTACTTCACGAAGGACCAGCTGAGGGCTGTTGTTCATTAGGAGAAGAAAGCCAGCCCGCTTTTCTCCTCTTGACCAAAAACAAATCTTAACACACGGAGAAAAGAAACTGGATTATCGCCAGCTAAACACTGCTTAGCAAATATCAAATGTTCTTGTTTTTGTTTTTATTTCCTGGACAAATAATAACTGTAACTATTATTCCCAGCATAGATTTTCTATTGGTTTATGGAAATAGTCATGCGGTATTTTCTTTAGATTTTTACCGGTAACCTGTTTGTATTCGTTCAAGCTATACCTAAAGTCACACTTTGAACCACTATTCCCATACCCTATCTGTATGCTTGCTCTACAAGCTCATTCATTAATATTATTGTTATTATCATTATTGAACAAGTGTCTATGTGAACTGCGCTCGCGATCCTGTTACAGGTACTGCCAAACGATCGACCGGCGGTCCTTGCCATGCTGAGAGATGCCAAAAATGCATTCGATGTTCCACCGGAAAATGTCGTCGAGCACCTTACGAATACTGAGGTCATTTCCACCTTATTTAACATGGATCTTCCTGCTTGGTTCCTTACGGATTTCGTTGTCGAGGTATATATATATATATATATATATATATATAAAGGGTCTGTACTGAAACTTGCCGATCCGTCCTCGTATATATATATATACAGGGTCTCCCAAAATTTGTCTAACAAACTTCTACGAGTACAACTCGACAAAAAAAATTCCAGTAGAACAAGGCGGAGATGTCTTCTTTTGAAGTGAAAGCGAAATTACCGAAAGTTTTTTTATGCTCAAACCTCTCAGTATTAATATGGGGAATTACGGGAATCGTGATGTACATGCGTCACCACAGCCAGTGACTAGTGTGGGCCTCACAAACCCACTAACACCCGCCTCCCCCTCACCCTCAGGGAACGGTAACTGCTAGGCATCGCTTCGTATCCATGGAAGTGGCCAGTTTGCCTCTCCTCCCTACTCCAGCCTTCTTACAGTCGCCCTAGCCCGCTTTGGTGTGGGGCGGCGACTTCAAGAAGGCCGTTGACACCTTCCGCAGCCCGCCTGCCTGTGGGTGCGTTGAGAGTCATCATCTGGGGAATCCTTTGCTGTATTTGCCTAGACTGGTCCGCCTGCCTATCAGCCACCCGCCTTCCGTCTACAGATTCCACCTCTCGATTGGAGCCTAAGTGAACGCTAAGACGAGCTCTCCTGGCAGTCTCTTTGACTACCTTTGCAGACATGATCGCATAAAAGTGGGCAATACCTTCTTTCCAGGCCGCCGCTGAAGTCATCTTATGGGTGACGACCTTGCTGACCGGTGGGCCTCGCACAGCGGCCACCCCCGCGTCCCGCGCTTCCCGGAGAGCCCCACAATGCAGAACAGTGTGCTCTACATCATCCGGGTCCCCCGAGTCGCATAGTACGCAGGAGTCGACTTGGGCTTCGTTAATCTTAACCATATACGTCTGGAATTGGCCGTGGCCGGTCAGCACCTGGGACGCATAATAAGATAGCTCGCCGTGTCTGCAGTCGTACCATTGCCGTAGGTCCGGGATCAGACTTTTGGTCCAGCGACCCTTGGTGACCCCCCCAGGAGTTGCTGCCCTCACCCATTCTTTCTGCCAAGAGTCCAAAGTAGCTAATCTAGCCCGTGTGGGGTCTAGATCACCGTCCAGCGCTCGTTCTGCTCGCTCCCCGGCCAGCAGATCCCATGGCAGCATCTTGGACACGACAAGTTGCGCCTCAGTCGACACGGTACGGAATGCGCGGCAGACCCTTATGGCCACCGGCCGTTGCGTCGACCTCAGCTTCCTCCTGTTGCATGCCGTCCTAAGTGCCTCTGTGTGCCCATGCCGGTGCTCCGTAAAGGGCGACGGATTCTGCAGCAGTTGCCACAAGGCGGCGCTTTTCTTCTCCAACTCCTCCGACTCTTGGCATCAGGCACGCCAGATTGCTGGCCACCTTTCGGGCCTTTGCTGACACGTGCTGTATGTGCGCTGCGCCAGTCAGTCCTTTGTCGAGTATTACCCCGAGGTACTTTGCCTTTTTTCCCAAAACAATTGGGTGACCTGCTACTTCGACCTGTATATTTTTGGTCCTGTTTCTGCCTGTGAGGTGCAGCGCCTCAGTCTTGTGCGGTGCCAGCTTTAAGAAATGGTCTTCCATCCACTCTGTCACCATCAGCAAAGCCTCATTGGCGGCTAACTCTAGTGCTCCCGTACTACGGGCCGTGACCAGAAGGGCCAAGTCGTCGGCATAACCGAC
The DNA here is from genome assembly GCA_003439945.1 of Dermanyssus gallinae. Lineage (NCBI taxonomy): Eukaryota > Metazoa > Arthropoda > Arachnida > Mesostigmata > Dermanyssidae > Dermanyssus > Dermanyssus gallinae. The sequence goes on along the minus strand of QVRM01003208.1, from coordinate 85,846 downwards.
CATCTCGACACCCCTAGGCAGATCCTGCAGCTCGAGAACCCCAGTCATAGGCGAGGTTCCACAGGACCGGTCCCAGAACCGATCCTTGCGGGACTCCTGCAGTAACTGCGTAGCTCTGATCGCCGGCCAGCAGGCCTCTCTCCGACAGGTACGATGCTATAATTCGACGGAGGTAGGGCGAGATGCCCTTGCGCTTCATCGCTTGCATTGCCACTTTCCAGCTCATTGAGGTAAAGGCGTTCCTGACGTCTAGGAGAATGAGCAGCACAAAGTTCCGTGTTTTGGGGGTCTTCGTTAGCTGCTCACCTGCCCGTCTCAGTACTCTTGCCAGGGCGTCGAACGTGGACCGTCCCTTCCGAAAGCTATACTGTGCCTCTGATAGAGCCCCCTTGGCTTCGATCTCGGCGTTGAGCCGGTCAACCAGCACGTTTTCCAAGATCTTACCCATAGTGTCGAGAAGACATATGGGACGGTAGACAGGCCCTCCTGCGGGGGCATTCCCTCCCCCTTTCAGGGATCAGGACCAGGTTAGCCTTCTTCCACAGCCTCGGAAAGCGCCCCTCTTTAGAAAGTCTGTTAGCCAGGGTCTGAAAGACATTTGACCAGCGCTTCACTAGCAGCCTCGCCGCTCCAGGGGGAACTCCGTACGGGCCGGGTGCCTTTCTGGGTGTCAATCTTTTTCTTGCTCGCTCGACCTCATCTAACGTTACCTCCGGAATGTCTTCCGGGGCAACCAGAAACTCCTCCTCTCCTCTCCACGGATGATCCGGAAAGAGATGGCAAACCGTTTTTACGACCAAAAGTGGTTGTATCAAGCATTTTGTCCTGAAATATTTCCACTAAATATACGATTGCGAGAGTTCCAGTCGATTATTATTATTATTATTATTATTATTTTTTTTTTTTATTATTATTATTATTATCGACGAACCAATTATATCTGCGTGTTTGCAGGAAAATTTTGCATCTACTGAAATGCATTCCACGCTAGCTCAAAATAGAAATATTGGAGATAATTCTCAAGAAATGAAACTCTGCAATTCTTAAATTTTGGCGTTCGCGTTTAATTACTAATTATTTAAACATTGCCCTCATATTAATTCGCATCTAATAACGATCATTGTGGTACCAAGTTTCATGATGCTACGAGCTGTTGTTGAAAACCAACACAGAATTTGTGACACACACCGTTTAAAGTGAACGCATGCATATACGCTAGCATTTCGACTTGTTTTAGCAAACGAATCACTTTCAAGTGTGACTTCTAGCAGCACACTTAACCGTGAATTAATTACAAAAATTGCTCGAAAGAGCCTCCTCCTGTCATTATACACGTTCGGTAGCAGCTGCAGAAGCACCGCTGAATGCGCCTAAATCTTCCAGGCATTTGCCTAACGGCCTTTATTTTTAACGCTCTTACAACCACTTGTTTTCACACAGACGTTCGACTAGCAAACTTCTGTTGCGTGTACTTCTGAAAACGCTTCGGAACACGCCCGGTCGGTCTCTCTGTCAAACGAAACATGCGCTCGCATTCGTGCAGTGTATGATGTCCGGGCTTCATATGCTTAAGTGTTTATTGACTGCGTCAAGGCCTTTAACAAAGCCGTTGCATATTCACCCGGCTTGGCCTGGAGTGGATTTCATTGTTTGGCCTCGGGGGGTAATTATAACTGTTTGCTGGTTAAGTCAGGATTCTAATCGGCGGGCAGGACATAGCGTCTACATAAAAGTGACTTCTTCTAACTAGCTATCCAACTGATTAGCTTAATTTGTTTCCCTACTAAACAATTATGGGGAATTAATACTACAGGAAACAGACTCTTCTACAGCCGCAGCGTTGCCGCGCTGAACCTCTACGGATATGGGCTGCAGAGCTTGATTTACCATTATTATTATTATTGGTAGCCTCGTTTTAAAGTACTTATCCGTAATATTATTGTATAGGTTTTGCCCGATTACTGCCCCTAACATGCGTCGTTGACATTGATATTGTATAAAGCCAATGCACCGGTAATCTACAAGTGTTGCTCGTCGTGCCCTCAATTTCCAAAAAATAAATATTGGCATCTTGTTCGCGCGGTGTTTAGGTAGCATATTTATTTTATTCGTCTGTATTCTTGCGCTGACATTGCCTTTACTGACAGTGTAAGTTTAGGTTAAGTATGGCGAAGACGCTAATGACCCGTCAAGCGACATTCTTAGTTTTCCTGGAAGATATGTCAAGATTATCTGTACATAATGCTGTCATTCGCGTCCGGCGCGCGATATACGGCATTCTATTTGGATCGCATCGAAAGGACAACGCAGGCGGCGACCAACAAATCATCATCGACGGTATGGTTGTCAAACTTCTCACTCAAAACGGTGTGATTAGTGGACATAATACTTTATACGAATTTCTTTTATTTGTGTAAATCCGATTCCTGGCAACGTCAATGCTATTTTTTCCAAGCTCTACGATACGACGACGCCACTACAATGGTCTAAGTCAAACGCTACCAACATAACGTCTATGGCTAGTAGAGCTACACGATTAGAAAGTATGTCATCAAAAACCAATTTCAACATCGAAGAGTACTAGCTATATTTCCGTCGAACACCCAATATTGGCTATTTGTCTCTTAGTTATTACATGTGTGGTAAGATCTTTAACGATATAATTACAGTAAAATATGTGTTAATAGCTTTTAGTAACTATTATCAGCCACTCATATTTTCTTGCCGCGCATTCGCAAGCTGACTGTGAGTTAAATTCCATGTTTTGCATTCGGACCGGGTGGTACAGAAAAACTTTAAAAAAGTATTTACTAACAACTCTGTCATTATCTCTTTTTCCAATTATAAAAAAAGTTGTGTCTGATCGCTAATAATAAGTTTAGGAGAAGTGTGATTCGTAATATCACTATTGTTGCTTCAACTACTACTTATATTAATAATATGTATTATTTTATTCGCTATAATGGAAATTTAAAAGTAGCTCAGTTTAACAGGTGGGTGTGATTCTAATTGTGTTTCAGCAGAGCTTGATAGGGTAGAGGATACCGTGCAACACGTGCCTATGACCCCAATATGGAGTTTATGGGACCCAGAAAATCCAACTCTGCCATTCGCGCTCCCGGACCTGCAACGTATTGAAACGATGTCCGTCACTGAACGAAAAGACTGCTTTCTACTTACCCACAGTAAGGCCCAATATAAACAATTGATTAAACTTAATAGACGGATTATTCCGTCTTAAAGAAGCTATTTAGATTGTACAACCAGAATTGCCGGCATGCGTTGTATAAGGCGTTTCTTCACAACATCCTTTTTAAATAATAATCAATTTATTTTGCAACGTCTCAACAGTAGTCACAATGATAAACTTGTGTATATTATTATTGGCAAAAGTGAAGAATACGGGGCTTAGTGGCAAAGCCATTGCCTTGCATTCGGACGGTCATGGTTTTCAATTTACTCAAGGTAAATGCCGGAGTGGGTTATAATCGACCATGATCGGACAAGATAACGGGAAGCACAGATGTCTCAAAAAAAGAGATTGTGCATTTATTATTATTATTATTATTATTATTATTATTATTATTATTATTATTATTATTATTATTATTATTATTATTATTATTATTATTATTATTATTATTATTATTATTATTATTATTATTATTATTATATATTGATTTTATTTAGGAATTTAATATATACATGTGAATGTTTAAATCCACGGCACCGATGGCTCACTCCTCATCTATCACTCGTGTCCGAGTGGGAGTCTTGCCCGACCCCTGACGCGAAGACGCGGGTCCATCCAGTCTTTCATAGTTCCGAGCACCGAAATCGCGTTACCTCTCTGAATCTCTAGGGAAAGCCGTTGGCAGAAGAAAGTGCCCGCCCTCTTGTCCATCGTAGCCTGCTGTAAAGCGTCGCCAACCTGGGAAATTAGCGTGGTTGTGAGGGGCCCAGGGCCACCCAGCGTCTCGAATGCGAAGGGTGAAAAGTGGTACGCCCGGCCTAAATTCGCATTAAATATAAATTATTATTATTATTATTTGTTAGGACAATACAATTGTGAGGTGTGAATGTGTATCCTCGTTATTTCATGGTTACCATCTAGCTATTCTCAGCCCATCGCATATCGACGCGGCATTTCCTCTGCAAACTGCTAGTGAAAGCAGCTGCCTCAGAAATTCGTCTTCGCATATATGCCCGGTGTTTGCTCGTATTCGATCACCTAAGTCTTTTATAAATTTCCTTGTACTTCTGCTGACTGGGCCCATTGTTTCCATTGCAATCGGCACGAAATTGTACCTAGGCTCTAACGCTGTGTATTTAGGCCACTTTTCTTCTTCTGCGTGTTCGGCAACCCATCCCGCCTCCGTCGCGCTGTGGCATAAATAAGACGGTGCGGCCGGGCAGGATACTGTCGCATCCCAAACCAGGCATTTGCCTTTTTCCCACGGCGGAATGGTTACACCGTCGGGCCTTTTATCGTCATGAAGTCCTAGTCTGGGTTCCAGCATGCTATTATTATTATTATTATTATTATTATTTAGAAGTGTTCCAACGTTTGCCTCACTTAACGGCAGCCGCCGTAGAGAGTACCTAGAGTTTGACACAGTACTTTAAGTCATTTGGCGGCCTACTGCACATTACATACGTAAAAACGCAGTATTTGGTTTATCAAACATTTAGCTTAAATTAGGTAAAAGTTACATCCTAAGCAACCATTAGCATGAGCAGCATATTCGCACAGCATTGCACTGACGAAACGAACTCTGCGTCGATTGGGTAATAGTAATGGTGATAAATATAGCGCATAATAATTATTTTGTCGCTACTTTTACAGCCGTACGAAAATCCTTCGATGTTTCTGAGAAGTCTGGGCCCGAGAACCGGACCTTATTTTGGATCGCCGTATTAAAGCACTGGGTTAGCAACGCCCCGGGAATATTGCCCCGAGATTTAGTTAACGTCCTTCTCAGCGTGCTTATCGCCGAAAAACAGTAAGTATCGAACTCAAAAACAACGTTCTATTCTTGCTAGGGATTCTTTCACGCGCCGCTTTAAAGGTTCCACAGAACTGGGCCAAATTGCAATTTTAGACTTTTCATCATAATCTTTGCTTTGTGCACTCAGTTATCTAGCTTATGGTTGTACTCAGAACCAAGAAGACCAACTACTAACAAGATATCGGTTGCGTTTATTCTGCCTTATGTTGTTGCTGTTCCACTGCAGATCCTCACGCATCTGTGGCTTGTTCGGGGTACCCGTGTTTCTTCGCGATAGCGTCGACATTACACCTCATCTTTCTCGTGTTTGCGCTGCCCGACCTCGTTTGAGTAGGTTGCATGTCTTCTCGCAGCTCGAAGTCTTGCTAGAGTTCTCCATCTCTCTGCATAGGCTACTTCGACAGCCACTTGGGGAATCTGCAGAACCCTCAATAACAAGTCTGAGCCCGAGAGCGTTCTCATATATAGCGGAACGCTCAGAGGACGTCGCCGAATCTGCCAGTCCACAGAAGGTACAGCAGACACTTGACCATCTACTAGTCGAGTTTCTCGACGACGAGAATCGTTTCGCCTTCAACAAAACCATTGAACTGATCTGGAATGACGACGACCGCAATTGTGCTAAAGAGATGGTCGAACGGGATGTTCCCATTCCTGCAGCAGGAGAGGAATAAATCGTTTAATTGCTGGTGTTTAAGCGTTTACGTAATTGTGGGTCAACATCTTCTAGTAGAACATGGAAGCATGGTTATACATAAACGTTAAGGCACGTTTTGCAGCTACTGTTTTTCCCCAAGCTCAAGGCTGCCAGCTGGTCTTCACTGAAGTCACCGTGTTGCAAAATGTGTGTTCTCAACCCTTGCTGTGATCATGGTCGATCGAATGATGTTCTCGCAAGCATATTCTTTCATTAGCTTCTCAATTTTTCTATATGCACTGCAACGTTGCGCCTATTAGGACCACAATTTCGAAATGGCCGTCGATCACTGATTCTCGTCCATAGAGCTGATTCTGGTAAGACAGCGTATTTCACCTCGGGCCTCTCCGTAGCTAGACTTAAAGCTAGACCAGCCTATTTCGTCTTCAGTGAAAACGGAGGACCAAATAACCGGACATTACTATGACTGCATTTGCATGGGTAAGCTCTGCATGTCCTTCCAGAAGACCTTTAGGATTTCAAATTTATTAGAACGCCAAACGCACGCGGTTGATACTCGAGTGCCCTATCTTTTTGCCTCCAGACCGTCTATGAAGCAATGCGAAAAGCAGTTCCATGGACGTTAAATCTTGGCTGAGAGTCAGCCCCAAAAGGATTAAGCACTAAATTAGTAAATAATTTCAGATACTTGGAAGTAACACTATGGGGAGTTCAAGTTGTGTTTTACTAGGCGTACTGAAACAAAGGAGACTGAAGGCGGGTTCAGTTTCGGTTTAACCATGGTGTTGAGGGATTCCCGACAAAATGACCTAAGGCTGTAATTCGAATATTTAAGCTCAAAATCTTTTTCGCAGTAATATATCTCCTCAGGCCCATATCGCCTAGGTTAACATTAGGCAACCAAGAATCTTAGGTTAACATTAGGCAACCAAGAATCTTAAAAGAGCAAATGTTTTATCAAAGGCAGCCTCGTCTACGCTGGTGCTGCATAAGTGCAACGAGTAAACGATTGAACGGCATAACACGTAATTGTTGTAAGGATCAATACCAATAACTGCGCTTGGGCGTTCAAATCTGAATCTGCAGTCCGGCTTTATTTTGAAGCAGCACGTTGAATGTAACACTTGTTTAGTGAGGAAATTTGTGGAGGTAATCATATTTTGTCTTTGATTGTATTCTAGATGACGTTCTATTTTTGTGCATTGAGTTATTTTTAAGTGTCATACAATTTGTGCTCTAGGAATGGTGGTTTACTCCGGACTGCTGAATGATGTAATGTGTTCTCTAGTATTCTCATTTGTTTGTTGTCGCACGATACCCGAGCAACTGTTTAGCAGCTTGATAACATGACTGGCAGCCCATTTTTTTTAATGGTTTTAGTGTTTGTGTTTTCTAAATTGTGAGTGCCATGCCTCTGGTGCTCTGGTGATATATCGGGGACTCGACCTGTGTCTCTCTTGTATTTCACGCCCAACATGTTCCTCTTTCAGGAGAAAATAAGACAGCACTCATTCTGCGCATTGATATCGCAAGAGCAGACCCAATAAACAGTGCATAAGGTTCTTACTGCTATTGACGCTGCGGTCAGCACCGCAGACCACTCGTATGACTTTCTTCTGCAGGACAATCAATGGCTGAATTGTCGTCAGATATTAATCACCGAGACAGCCAATTGTGTGCACTTTTTCGCATACATCAGGCAATCAATTACATGAATGACTTCGCTTCAATGAGTGTCTTTAGCTAGTCGTCTGATCGTCGTGCATTCATTTGCGTACACAGCTTTTGCGTTCTTCAAAATCCTACAGGTGCATTTGCAATTGTGTACACAATTGCGTGCATTCCTCAAAATTCTACGAAAAAAAATCGAACGGCCTAAAATCGCCGAAAGATCGTGAAGACTACTCAATGTCTCCGTTACATGAGAGTAGCGCCTGTCGCGTTCATCATCAAACGCTCAGTAGTCTCGCACTTATGCACGAAGCAATGCCTACGCAGTTACCGATCCCTGGTGGTGAGGGGGAAGCGGGTTTACTGGATTTGCGAGTCCCAGGCATATCACCATGGCTGGGGTGGCGCATGTCCGTCTGGATTCCCGTAATCCCCCACAGTAATGCTGAGAGGTTTCAGCAGAAAAGAAAAGAAAAAAAAAGGAGTCTCGCGGGCTGTGTGACTTGTATTGCGCCATCTTGTCGACAGCAGAGTCCACTCGCATCGATTCCGCATCAAAGTCCGGCCAAAGAAAGCTCACACCAGTTTGGATTCATCGTGTCTAGATGTGCTCATGCTTAGAGCGCATGCCCTCTCCCATCATGCCCTCTCTCTTTCTCACATTTTATTTCTTACACACACACAACTGGAGAGAAGGCGCAGTTGTGACCCGATGCGACCGACCGATAGATACGTCGAAGTGGTCGTCGTCATGACCGCAACCGTCGATTAAAACACACGTTTGAGTATGTACGTATACGAATGGGCATGCTATAACGATGACCTAACGGTAAAATGGCTAAGTCTAAATACTTTTAAAAACAACCTCCTTAAAAGAACTGTTTCTAATTCTAGTCTAAATACTTAGTGATACAAGGCTCTGTCTCAGCTGAGAGAGAGAGCGAGAGAGAGGTCTGCGTTTCGTCTAAAGTCTAAACAAACAGACCACGCGGTTTAACAATTGTCGTAGCGCTCTCTGAGTCAGCTGAACGATTGGGAAGCTTAACAAGAGGACGGTTTACTCAGTTGTACAACAACAACAATAGGAAGAACGGCCACGGCAACAACAACAACAACAACGGCAACAACAACAACAGCAACAACAACACCAGCAACAGCAACAGCAACAGCTGTAACAAGTAAGAAGTGAACAAGTTATAAGTTATGTTATCTGTCGAGCATAGCAGGAATAATTTGTAGTTATGATCGACCAAGGCGAGGCCCAAGGTGGAAGGAAGCCAGATGAACCTATCGTGACGTATACCTAACGCTTATTAGGTATACGTGTATGGCACCAATTTGGATTGTGAGGATCCGAGGTAGCCAAGCAAAAGCGGTGCGTACAGGAATTTGGGAATCTCCCCAGAGGCGAAAAGATATTCCGCGGCTACCATACGGAGTGACTGCTAGTATTCGAGTGGCCATTTGGTCCGACGTTAGTTAGAATGACAGCTACGGCACACCTCTCACTTGTTTCTCTCACCTCTTAACCTAGTTTATTCATCGTATAACGTTCACTCTACACGTAAACATGTCTCCTGTTAGTGTACGTGGTGTAAATACAGGCGTAATATGTAATTCCTCAAGTCGTCGTGTTTTCGAGTTGGCGGCTGCACGTTGTTAATGCGCACATCTTTAGCACATCGCGTTAGTCACATCTAAGGCGGGTGGCGCCATCTGGCGCGCTCCAAAACAACTAATTTCGCGGCACCGAATGCCCAAAGCTTGAGACCGAGGAGATTTCGTGCGGAACGAACACTTATGTAGCACAAAGGGTGGTGTAGGTCCAAAAAGTTGTTTTGCGAAGCAGCGGAGTTTGTATTAATGAAAATTTGCATTCTACTCTACATGGACATCCCTACTGACATTCTAAGACATTCGAGAGGGGAAAACGTGCTTTTCGTTTCGCATTTTTTTTCGATTTGTTTTTTCTTTTTCTTTTAGCGTAGTCTAAAGTTAGCATAGTTGCCAGCAAAGATGCCCGTCTCATCTTAATCGGTCCGCCAACACTGCTCAAATGGCCTTTGGTGTTGGCTGGTTTTGATGATGATGTTCTATAGCTCCCTCTATTTCGTTTCAGAGGCCAACTTGCCGAAACAAGCGGAAGTTGTTCTGTATTCTGCATTGTCCGATGAGCTTGCAAATTGAAGACGCGATTCTCGTTTCTGGCCATGTCAATACACGACACTTACGGGGAAGTAGACACTGCTCGTAGACTGTCCGTTTTTTCAGTAGTGAAACTCTTCGTGCGTAGGATTGTTCTGGGATGGATGTATGGTCTTGGCAGGGTGTGGAATCACCTCACTCTGGCGAATTTTAACCAGCTTGAGGGGTGTTTCTCGTTATGTATAAAGCGAGTGCTTTGCTTGCCGATTCGAGGAGGAATCCGCTTTGTGTATCTCATGTCAGGCTCTCCATCAACTATTGAAACAATCCGACTACGGCTGAAGATGCCGCGAACAGTACCTTACGAATGTTTTTATTTTGGAGTGGAAAGTTAAAGTCGAACAGATCAGAGGGGAGACCGGTAGTTGGGACATATTCAATGCCTTGCACATTTGGTGTGGTCCCGCACGTGGCAGTTGCCACGTATACATCAGTAACATAGTGCACCGTTATCACGACCTACCTTTTCGGGCTTGTCCACGGGTTTGCTTTCGCACTGCCACCCCATAAATACAAATGTGCAACGGATCGAACCCGCGCACCTATGTGTCTTCTCTGGCTGCGAGGCGCACTCAAATGCACCAGGCCACCGGGTTCGACACGGTTGTCACTACCTGGTATGCTCAAACGCCGCCTTTCACGAGGAGCATGGAGGAGTTGAGCACTCCTGCCGGCTCTGCCTGCAGAGGTGTGCCATGCAGTGAAATGCACAGCACTGGAGCAAAAATCGTTGTACTACTTCTCTCGCCGGAAGCGTTAAGAAGATCGAGCACTATGAAGAAACCCTTATGCACTGTATATTGTACTCAACTTTAGTGAAATATATAGAATTGAATTGAAATGCTCGGTAAATGTAGACTGATATATATATATATATATATATATATATATATATATATATATATATTGTAGTCTACATCTGCAAATGTTGAGGCTCAAATATCGTATAGCGTCGAAAAATCAGCCGTCTGTACTGTGGTACTAAATATCTTGCATCCCCAGATATCGACTTTAGTGGAAAGTCCTGTTTTTTTACTCTAACAAATCATAGCGTACGTATCCTGTCCGTATTTTCTAATACACTCTCAGCGCATACGAGAGCTACTGCGATGATGAATCAACAGAGAGTGCCAGAGCATGGTGCACTTGGCGGACTTGCTGCGATTGAATGCACACGTGTGTTATCGAATGTCTACGATAAGGAAGCAGCGCGACGAGAACTGACGTTAAAGGTGTCTGATTAACTAGTATAGGCGCCGTCGATACTGACCGCCACACCTAAACGTTAGAAAACGTGGTTCCATCGTTGGCTAGTTATCAGTAGTCATTAGCACGCGCTGGTGCCGCCTAATGCCTGAATTTTTGTTCTAAGAAGATCTTTCAGTCATGTCCGGATTGCTGACTCTGTTGAGCTTTAATGGACTGCTACCAGAGAGACGGCATAAGAACTGCCACGCGGTGGTGGATGGCACTAATCTGCGCGCTCAGCTTTACACAGGCGGATGGCTAAGCGACTACAACGAGTACGCGAATGAAGTGCGTCGCTTCTTCACCTGCCTTCAGAAGTCGAATGTCACGCCGCACGTCTTTTTTGAAGGCCCGATTCAAGGTAGCTGTGTTATATATATATATATATATATATATATATATATATATATATATATATATATATATATATATATATATATATATCCGGAATTGTTTAACACCGGCGCAATGAATGAGAAACGGCGAGTGGAAGGGACCAGACCGTACTAACAGACATGTGGTAACACGATTTGCTGTGCATGGTTTTCACCACACCTTATGTAGACGGTCTGAGTATCATGACGAGTATGACAGCTGTGTTTGTAACCGTTGCGGAGAAGTCTGCACTAGATATCATGCTGTAGATCATGCCCCTTTGTGCAATCATTGAATGAACTAGCCCGCTTATGAGGGCTTTTCTTATCCTAACTCCTTCCTATTTTGAGAGTTGTTATGTTGTTGTATTATTACTAATATTCTTTTACCTATTTTCTCTGTTTTATGTCGTTGATATGCTACTCTACATGAGTGAATAAATGATGAATTGAATATATATATATATATATATATATATATATATATATATATATATGATATAGATAGAATAAGAATTAAAATACCAAGTTATAACAGTATATTTACAGGGCCTTTCATGACTGCTTCAAGCGAGATATAGGGAATTGCAGAGCTCGTGAGAGCAAATATGTTTTTCCAATGGACACACATGGTCTCTGAGAAGTAGAATTTCGAAGTGAGAGTGAAATTACTACAATTTGTGACATCTTGTTTATTTGATGTGTGTGTGGTGTTGTTACCGAACAAAGGAGCATAAAATATGCCATTGCAAGACAACCAGTCCTCCTATACAGAAACTAAGCGCATCGCCGTGTTCTCGATAATCTTAACATGCCCGCCGAAAAATCTCGATTACTCCTCACGGCGCGTATTGAGGACGGGCTCTCTAGCAATGGCACATTTTATGCTCCTATATTGGGCAACATCACTAGTGTCACATGTTGTAGTATTTTTACTCTCACTCCAAAACAAATTCCATTGGAAAAAATATTTGCTTTAACGAGCTCTACAATACCACATATCGCTCTCCAAATAGTCCTGGAACACTTTGTATATATATATATATATATTTACATATGCATATATATATATATATATATATATATATATATATATATATGTGTGTATATATATATATGCATATATATATATATATATATATATATATATATATATGTTTTTTCAAAGTGTTTTTGTTTCCTGCAAAATTACTCCCACCCGCTGCAATACAGTTGTGTCACCTTCTTTCCCACTCTTTGAAACATTTTTCAAACGCGTCTTTCGGAATAGAGTTGAGTTGCTCCTGCGAATCTATCTTATCTCTTCTATAGTCTCAATACGTTGTCCCTTAGAAAATATTCGTGGGAACAGGAAAAAATCGCAGGGAGCCAGATCCGGCGAATAGAGAGGTTGCAGAAACACAGAAATATAATTTTTCATTAAATAATCCAAAATCAATAGCGATGTGTGCGCTGTTGCGTTTTCGTGATGGAGGATCCATGTGTTGTTGGCAGGCCTGTTGCATCCGACGTGGTCGCGCTCTTCTGCTTCTGTCTGAATAATAAATTAATTTCCCGACAGGCGTCCATTTGCTGAAAATTACATATTTTTGGAACCAACTTTGTTACCAGTCTTCTAAAGCATAAAATGTCGGCTAGGACTGATCCACAAGATAGCTTCATTTCCTCGGCTATCTCGCTGATGTAGTTCGGCGATTGTTGAGTACGATTATCACGAACTTTTTAACGTTTTCTTCTGCTATTAAAGTCGACGGCTTTCCCGAACGGGGGTATTTCCAGTCTCTTCACGCGCGCCTCGAAATCGGCTGTACAAAGTGTATACATTGTGTCTCAGGATACTGCGTGATCACCATAAGCAGTTCGTAACATTTTTCGCACCAGTTTAGATTTGGGCTTTAATCTAATCTAAAACACAGAACAGTTTATGCAGATTCGCTGCTCCCCCATTTTCGGCTCCTTGAAACCTCGTCAAACCTCGTTTTTTTCACTTGTTTGAATCAAACTCAAACAATAACGCTGCCACATACTAGTACGTGGAAGTGTGGCCTGCGTATAGCTGATGAATGTCCCTTCTAAGCAAAAGACAAACACCTTGGTGGTGTCTGTTCAATTTTTAAAGTTCCAAGTACTGGAGTTTGTTGATCCGTTCTCGTTCACATATTTGTCTTTCTTTTTGATAGAATAATTTTTTGCATTTGTATTTCGCGAGTTGGTGATACATATATATATATATATATATATATATATATATATATGTTTACGCGATAAGTTATTACTCAAATCAAGTGTATAGTAAATATGAATCTGACGAAGTGCTAGAATAGAATAGATGATAGGTTGAGCAAGTTACTGCACAGTGCCGACAGGTGCACCGCATGGAAGCCAGCATCCGTGCAGACTGCATAATGAACACTGTGCATTGCTTGATGCATAATGAGATGGCGAGTTTTGTTGTGTTCGGCATCTTTTCACGAGGTGCTCATAATCCTATTAAAGAGGCCTATGTCTAGTTGACACATCGCAGCTTCCCACGTTAATAAATGCTTTTGATTTGACTCGCGGGTTAGTCGCAGATTAAAGCGGCGCTGAAGGTCCCTTGTGAAAAGTGGAGTGCCCGCAGCCAGATACACCAATCGGTTGCAGCTGCTTCGGTGAACGCTCATAACCACTTTAATATACGCGTTGCTTTCAGGCGGTTGAATTTGTCAATGCTCGAGACTCTAAAGTATTCTCAGATAGATTCGCAGATCGCATAGTAGAGGCTACTTTCGTGTCAAATAATGTTAAACCTGTCCGCAGTCAGATGAGTTGTGGACTATTAATTGAATGAATGACAATCAGCGCCCTACGTACTTTTTTTTATATGCATGTCTGTAGAACAGGTGCCGCTTGGCGTAAATTCCAAGCCCAAATATGAAAATGCTTGACAAATTCTATAGGTTGGCCGTGGAGCTGGATATGGTATCAGCTGTTACAAGGCGCTCTTCATGACGGAACTTCATTGCTTTCATCTTTAAATTATATATCTCCAGTGAGGTATCTGTCGCAAACTTTGCAAGAGTGTCCACCGTTTGCTGAGTAGCTGAAGATGGAAGCGACTTTCAGAGTAAATAGCAATATGATCAGCATATTGGATGAGTTGCACTGATGAATGCATCTGCTTCACAATCGCCGGCAGCTCACCGACAATTACAGAAAACAGAACTGGAACTAGCTTATCGCCCTGTGCAACACCCGTTGTCTGTCCAAATTTGGGATGTCCGGCAACATAGTTCTCCTGCAGAACAGCCGCTAATTGCTTGAGAAAATTCCGTGGTCCGACACTTAATGTTGTCATTGTCCAAAGGGCGGCGTTGCGAGGTGCAGTATCAAAATCTAATTTTAAATCTGCAAATATTTCAAAGATTGCACTTTAAAGCGGCGGCTTACTGTTTTCTTAATATTCTCGAGGAGTGCACAAACTGCGTGTGTTGACTTGCAGCGCCATGCTGTCTTCAAGGAATCACGGCAAGAATACAGCTTTACTACAACTAGCCCGTACATTTTTTTTTGTCCAGGAACATCTTCATTAAGTGAGTAATGGTTGCAGCGATTCCAACTGCTTCATTTGATAATTTCAAATCATAGCTGGTTCCGGCGCCTTTCCAGGCGCAAAATTGCAACCGGAACTTCTTTTAAAGTGAAGCGTCGGTATTGATGCTGGCTATTTCGTTGTGCGGTCCTTGAAACATGGGCACTTTGTGAGGGATTGTGTTTGCTGACGAGAACATATCTCTGAAATGCTGGACAAGAAGTGTGGACGAAATGGGGCATGCAATCCCTCCGTTTATCTGGCGGATCCATCTTTAAGCCTGGCATTTTGTTGCATGAATCTTTGTTTCTTGGGTTTCAATATATACGAGCTTGGTCTTTTTTAGGGCATTTGAGCACCACTTGCAGGCCCTGTTCTAGAAATCGGCCATGTCAGGACGATAACGGGCAAGAAAGAATGATTCACATACTTTTAAGCCTCGTAGCACTGTAAGTTAAAGCACGTTTTTGAGCGCCGAGCGAGGGTCGAGGCTACGCCATTCAAGATTATCATAGTCAGTGTTTCGCAGAGATTCTCTAGGCCAAGTCGGAGTTTAGGAGGAGACGAGACGCCACCAATGGGCTCGCGAAAAGCAACGCCAAATATTATTCTATCAAAAAGACATATGCATGCTATTATAGATAAATATACAGCCGAGTTGTCTGTCTGTATATTTCAGCGCTTAGACTTACGCGTGCTTAGAATAAGTTATTTTTCAAAGTGATGTAGCTCTTATTCTTCGTCATGTCTATGGCTGCGGCTGTGTCGCCGTTTTGATATTCCCCACTTGTAATGAACTTGTGATTACGCATGTGATAAAATTAAAGGTGAGACATCGATACGTAAGCGAGGAGCGACGTCTGTGGTTGAACGGCTGAGCAACCTCGAACAGCTGTCGAATGGACCCCTACAGGTCAATGCGAATATACCTGTACTTCTGTTCACGATTTTCCAAGAAGTTTTAGTTGAAATGAAGATCGACAAACTAATGGTAATCGTTAATCTTTCAGATGGCGTTATCAAAACTTTTCTTTTTGCAAATCACTTTGTAAATAATTCACGGAATCTATAGTAAATAGCCGTATATCAACGGAGGGACTTGCCAAAAACCATTGACAAGCTCGTAGCGGGGCAGAGCGTGTTCTGCGTGTATGAGTTTGGTAATGTTTATGCTCCCATAAACATTGAAACGCAATTTAAAAAAGTCGCAATTATGACTTTCCCGGTAATCTTTATCCTTTCAATTGTAAAACTCAGTAAACACACGATATATATATATATATATAATATATATATATATATATATATATATATATATATATATATATATATATATATATATATATATATTTATATTTATCTTACATTGTGGTAGTAAATAATAATAATATTAAACGCACTAACATTGCTTAGGTGATCTCTAAACGGCGCTATTTTGAAGAAATGGTTGCGTACGCAAAATACTTGGATGCAGTTATCATATCGGGCAACGCACGTCTCTGCTTGGCGGATGTTCCTCGAGGCTGCCTGCTACTTTCACGTACCGAACGAGTGTTTAAGTGGGGTATCTGCAAGGGACCCACTTTCCAGTTCAGGGAATTCGCTGAGCGCATCAAACTCGGTTGGTAAAAAAAACTTGAATCTGAAACCGAAGAACGTTATGCTTTGTGGGTGTGCTTACTTACGCGATACAGGCTAATGAGTTTCGATTTTGCTCGGTTGTTACAACAGACTTGGAGAAATGGTAGTTAACATAGACAGAAGGTGTAGAGCGTTTCATTCGAAGCTATACAGCTGGAAGGTGAGTTATTTACTTTGCAGATTGAGTTTTGCCTAGCATTGCTGTATAGTTGTCACAACTCGGTCTAGACAGAGGGAAAACTTTGACCAACATGCCATTGTCTCCTTTCCCCTCCTCCAGACTCTAAACTTATATCGCGATGGTGCCAGATGCAATAATGTCACTCTTCGTGTAACACGGCATGCAATTGAATATAGGTATGCCAAAAAACAATTTGTTCCTTGTCATTAGTACCGCAGAAACGATCTGCCAGTAGTTTAGAATGCGTGCAGGGATGCTACTGCTGCATACACTGTATTTTTCACATGGAGAGGATTAAATCAGAAAACTGAGAACTACGGTGTAGCTTGCATATTGATATGGT
Organism: Dermanyssus gallinae; assembly: GCA_003439945.1. Taxonomy (NCBI): domain Eukaryota; kingdom Metazoa; phylum Arthropoda; class Arachnida; order Mesostigmata; family Dermanyssidae; genus Dermanyssus; species Dermanyssus gallinae. Next base: position 68,945 of record QVRM01003208.1, on the reverse strand, counting down.
GTAGGATTGCGAATGCACTGAAGTATCTATCTACTTTACATTACATAAGGCAGAATACTAATGGAGACAACAGAGCTGGTATTCGGAAGGGAATGAAATTATATTAAAAGTGGAAATCTAATAAATGGCTATATATATATATATATATATATATTTTTTTTTTTTAAATTAATTAATTAATTTATTTTTGGCGTGTTTCTTTTTTGACATTTTTGTTTGACTTGTATTACTTACGTGTGTGTTTCAAGGAATTGCTCTGCATCATCTTTTTAGGGCGCTGCTGTGCCAGTGCGCAACTGAGTTGTAAACTGGGTGCTGATTTTGGTCTTCGACGACCATTTCTACTATTACCGACTGAAACGACGTCTAGCCAAACGTGCGCCTTCTGTTCTCTGCTTGTCTTGTAGATGAATCGAAGAATCCATACATGTTGTCTATGTGGTACGTCATCCACCAAAGAAAAGGTCGTCTAGACGAATGCTTTGAGCGATTTCGGAGGCGCTTTCACAGCCACAGGGGCACATTGTCAGAGTTCACCGTTACTCCACCGAAAGGCTGGCTCACCTGTCGGCCCGGACACCATAGGTTAGTACCCAGTGGTTCCGTTACTTCCGCGAGACATAGCTAGGCTTGCGAGTTTCACACCAGTTTCGCACGCTGTCGCTGGCGATACAAGTGCGCCATGCATTTCCGAGAGCTTCCAGCAAAAAACAGATTAGTTGCTCAGTAAAGGTGGTGACGTTTCGTCTGTGGGGTAACTTTGTTGTATTCTCTGTTTCATGGTGCTTGCTTCAGTATGCGTATAGCAGTCGACATCATGTACTGGCTACACCAGCACAGCGCACACGAGGCGGAACAGCATATTTGTAAGAGCGTAAGTATCCGTTGCAGACGGCCGCTTTGGCGTTTCAACTACATTCACCATCTCACACTATCCTGATTGGAACAGTGATGCTTGTCCTTCTGCTCTTCTCTATGGCATTGCTTTGTTCGCAGCACTTACTACGCCGTCACTTCGTCGATGTATTATACTCAAGCAACTTGTGCGTGCTCTCGTCGGTCTTATGGAAGACGCGCAACTATAGTCTCAACAAAATTTTAATGGCGTAATTATTAACCTATGGTTCGGTTTGGGCGACCCATGCCACGGGCCCCGGTATATGAGCCGAAAGTACATCGCACTTGAGTGAAAGCGTATCTTTGGACCCGGTTTCCGGACTCCTTTTTTTTCTAATGGGGGGGTTGGATGGTAATACACCATCTCTTTTTATTAAGACATCTGTGCTCCCCGTTTTTTTTTCGAGCATGGTTGATTTTTAGTCCACTGTCTGCTTGGCAAATATCAAATGTTCTTGTTTTTGTTTTTATTTCCTGGAAAAAATAATAACTGTAACTATTATTTCCAGCATAGATTTTCTATTGGTTTATGGAGATAGTCATGCGGTATTTTCTTTAGATTTTTACCGGTAACCTGTTTGTGTTCGTTCAAGCTATACCTAAAGTCACACTTTGAACCACTATTCCCATACCCTATCTGTATGCGTGCTCTACAAGGCCATTCACTAATATGATTGTTATTATCATTATTGAACAAGTGTCTATGTGAACTGCGCTCGCGATCCTGTTACAGGTACTGCCAAACGATCGACCGGCGGTCCTTGCCATGCTGAGAGATGCCAAAAATGCATTCGATGTTCCACCGGAAAATGTCGTCGAGCCCCTCACGAATACTGAGGCCATTTCCACCTTACTGAACATGGATCTTCCTGCTTGGTTCCTTACGGATTTCGTTGTCGAGGTATATATATATATATAAAGAGTCTGTTCTGAAACTTGCCGATCCGTCCTCGTATATATATACAGGGTCTTACAGGAATATTTGATCAACGATATATGGAACTGTAGAGCTCGTTAAGGCAAATATTTTTTCCAATGGGACATGGTCTCTAAGAGGCCCTGTTTCGGAATGAGAGTTAAATTACTACAATTTGTGACATTGGTGTTTTTGCCCGACATAGGACCATAGAATGTGCTGTTGCGAGGCAACCAGGTTTCCTAGACAGAAGCTAAACACACCGCCGTGTTCGTGAAAAAAAATTCTGCTTCTTTCGAAGAATTCGTAAGGTCGGTCAGAAGATGCTACATGGTCGCTTAGAAGAGAATTCGCCAAAATGAAGTTATTTTATTAACCTTCACGCCCAATACCTCAAAATCATTACCTTACGACCACTTACAGCGCTCTACGCTAACATATGCAGGCAAATGCGCATTTCATGACGATCATTTTGGTACCAAACTTATGGCAATGCGAGCTGTGGTTGCGGAGTAATTACGATTTTTCGGAGGGCATGTCCAGATTAAGTGCATTTGCATGAATATGTTAGTTTAGAGCGCTGTAAGTGGTCGTAAGGTAATGATTTCGAGGTATTGGGCGTGAAGGTTAATAAAATACCTTCATTTTGGCGAATTCTCTTCTAAGCGACCATGTAGCATCTTCTGACCGGCTTTATGAGTTCTTCGAAAGAAGCAGAATTTTCGCATGGTTGTCTCGCAACAGCACCTTCTATGCTCCTATGTCGGGCAAAAACACCAATGTCACAAATTGTAGTAATTTAACTCTCATTCCGAAACAGGGCCTCTTAGAGACCATGTTTCATTGGAACAAATATTTGCCTTAACGAGCTCTACAATTCCATATATCGTTGATCAAATATTCCTGTAATACCCTGTATATATATATACAGGGTCTCCCAAAATTTGTCTAACAAACTTCTACGAGTACAACTCGACAAAAAATAGTTTTCCAATAGAATAAGGCGGAGATGTCTTCTTTTGAAGTAAGAGTGAAATTACCAAAAGTGTTTTTTTTTATGCTGAAACCTCTCAGCATTGATAAACTTCCCACCCTCAGGGAACGGTAAGTGCTAGGCATCGCTTCGTATTCATGGGAGTGGCCAGTTTGCCTCTCCTCCCTACTCCAGCCTTCCTACAGTCGCCCTAGCCCGCTTTGGTGCGGGGCGGCGACTTCAAGAAGGCCGTTGACACCTTCCACAGCCCGCCCGCCTGTGGGTGCGTTGAGAGTCATCATCTGGGGAATCCTTTGCTGTATTTACCTAGCCTGGTCCGCCCGCCTATCACCCACCCGCCTCCCGTCTACAGATTCCCCCTCTCGACCGGAGCCTGAGTGGACGCTAAGACGAGCTCTCCTGGCAGTCTCTTTGACCACCTTCGCGGACATGATTGCATCAAAGCAATACCTTCTTTCCAGGCCGCCGCTGTAGTCATCAGATGGGTGATGACCTCGCTGACCGGTCGGCCTTGCACAGCGGCCACCCCCGCGTCCCGCGCTTCCCGGAGGGCCCCGTAATGCAGAACAGTGTGCTCTACATCATCCGGTTCCCCCGGGTCACATAGTACACAGGAGTCGACTTGGGCTCTGTTGATCTTAACCATATACGTCTGGAATTGGCCGTGGCCGGTCAGCACCTGGGACGCATAATAAGATAGCTCGCCGTGTTTGCAGTCGTACCATTGCCGTAGGTCCGGGATCAGACTTTTGGTCCAGTGACCCTTGGTGACCCCCCAGGAGTCCAAAGTAGCTAATCTAGCCCGTGTGGGGTCTAGATCACCGTCCAGCGTTCGTTCTGCTCGCTCCCCGGCCAGCAGATCCCATGGCCAGCATCTTGGACACGACAAGTAGGGCCTCAGTCGACACGGTACGGAATGCGCGGCAGACCCTTAAGGCCACCGGCCGTTGCGCCGACCTCAGCTTCCTCCTGTTGCATGCCGTCCTAAGTGCCCTGTCTGCCCATGCCGGTGCTCCGAAAAGGGCGACGGATTCTGCAGCAGTTGTCAAAAGGCGGCGCTTTTCTTCTCTGACTCCTCCGACTCTTGGTATCAGGCGCGCCAGATTGCTGGCCACCTTTCGGGCCTTTGCTGACACGTGCTGTATGTGCGCTGCGCCAGTCAGTCTTTTGTCGAGTATCACCACAGGACCGGTCCCAGAACCTATCCTTGCGGGACCCCTGCAGTAACTGCGTAGCTCTGATCGCCGGTCAGCAGGCCTCTTTCCGACAGGTACGATGATATAATTCGACGGAGATAGGGCGAGATGCCCTTGCGCTCAATCGCTTGGATTGCCACTTTCTAGTTTATCGAGTTAAAGGCGTTCCTGACGTTTGGGAGAATGAGCAGCACAAAGTCCCGTTTTGGGGGTCTTCGCTAGCTGCTCACCTGCCCGTCTTAGTACTCTTGCCAGGGCGTCGAACGTGGACCGTCCCTTCCGAAAGCCATACTGTGCTTCTGATAGAGCCCCCTTGGCTTCGATCTCGGCGTTGAGCCGCTCAACCATCACGTTTTCTAAGATCTTACCCATAGTGTCGCGAAGACATATGGGACGGTAGGCAGGCCCTCCTGTGGGGGCATTCCCTCCCCCTTTCGGAATCAGGACCAGATTAGCCTTCTTCCACAGCCTCGGAAAACGCCCTTCTCTAGGAAGTCTGTTGGTCAGGGTCTGAAAGACATTTGACCAGCGCTTCACTAGCAGCCTCGCTGCTCCAGGGGGAACTCCGTACGGGCCGGGTGCCTTTGCGGGTGTCATTTTTTTTGCTGGCTCGATCTCATCTAACGTTACCTCCGGAATGTTTTCCGGGGCAACCCGAAACTCCTCCTCTCCTCTCCACGGATGATCCGGAAAGAGATGGCGAACCGTATTTACGACCAAAAGTGGTTGTATCAAGCTTTTCGTCCTGACATATTTCCACTAAATGTACGATTGCGAGAGTCCCAGTCGATTATTATTATTATTGTCGACAAACCAATTATATCTGCGTGTTTGCAGGAAAATTTTTCCTCTACTGAAATGCACACTTAACCGTTAATTAATTACAAAAATTGCTCGAAAGAGCCTCCTCCTGTCATTATACACGTTCGGTAGCAGCTGCAGAAGCACCGCTGAATGCGCCTAAATCTTCCAGGCATATGCCTAACGGCCTTTATTTTTAACGCTCTTACAACCACTTTTTTCACACAGACGTTCGACTAGCAAACTTCTGTTGCGTGTACTTCTGAAAACGCTTCGGAACACGCCCGGTCGGTTTCTCTGTCAAACGAAACATGCGCTCGCATTCGTGCAGTGTATGATGTCCGGGCTTCATATGCTTCAGTTGATAGAGAAACTGAACTGGCGTGCTCCGAACTGAAGAGACTCTGAACTGGCGTGTTCAAACGTCATATAGCGTTTGCTAGCTGAAGAGACTAATTTGAGAGCTAATTCGTAGCTAAAGAGGCCTAATTCGAGAGCTAATTCGTTGAGGAACATTTCCCCAAACGTCTAAATCCCTGTAACGTTTCTTGTTAAGCTTTTTCAATAACTTCACTAAAATTTGATCTAGCTGTAATAAGACACACACACACACCTTCAGGAGAACGCATGCTTAATTGTAGGCGTTAATAAGTTATTATATGTTTGCATTTCATTAATGGAACGTAGTTTGTTTTCGGGAAGCGAGGGCGGGGGGGGGGGGGGGGGGTAATGTTTCTTGACTGCGTCAAGGCCTTTAACAAAGCCGTTGCATATTCACCCGGCTTGGCCTGGAGTGGATTTCATTGTTTGGCCTCGGGGGGTAATTATAACTGTTTGCTGGTTAAGTCGGGATTCTAATCGGCGGGCAGGACATAGCGTCTACATGAAAGTGACTTCTTCTAAACAGCTATCCAACTGATTAGCTTAATTTGTTTCCCTACTAAACAATTATGGGGAATTAATACTACAGGAAACAGACTCTTCTACAGCCGCAGCGTTGCCGCGCTGAACCTCTACGGATATGGGCTGCAGAGCTTGATTTACCATTATTATTATTATTATTATTGGTAGCCTCGTTTTAAAGTACTTATCCGTAATATGTTTGTATTGCGTTTGCCCGATTACTGCCCCTAACATGCGTCGTTGACATTGATATTGTATAAAGCTAATGCACCGGTAATCTACAAGTGTTGCTCGTCGTGCCCTCAATTTCCAAAAAATAAATATTGGCATCTTGTTCGCGCGGTGTTTAGGTAGCATATTTATTTTATTCGTCTGTATTCTTGCGCTGACATTGCCTTTACTTACAGTGTAAGTTTAGGTTAAATATGGCGAAGACGCTAATGACCCGTCAAGCGACATTCTTAGTTTTCCTGGAAGATATGTCAAGGTTATCTGTACATAATGCTGTCATTCGCGTCCGGCGCGCGATATACGGCATTCTATTTGGATCGCATCGAAAGGACAACGCAGGCGGCGACCAACAAATCATCATCGACGGTATGGTTGTCAAACTTCTCACTCAAAACGGTGTGATTAGTGGACATAATACTTTATACGAATTTCTTTTATTTGTGTAAATCCGATTCCTGGCAACATCAATGCTATTTTTCCAAGCTCTACGATACGATGACGTCACTACAATGGTCCAAGTCGAACGCTACCAACATAACGTCTATGGATCGTAGAGCTACACGATTAGAAAGTATGTCATCAAAAACCAACCTCAACATCGAAGAGTACTAGCTATATTTTCGTCGGACACCCAATATTGGTTATTTGTCTCTTGGTTATTGCATGTGTCTAGGATCTTTAACGGTATAATTACAGTAAAATATGTGTTAATAGCTATTAGTAACTATTATCAGCCACTCATATTTTCTTGCCGCGCATTCGCAAACTGACTGTGAGTGAAATTCCATGTTTTGCATTCGGACCGGGTGGTACAGAAAAACTATAAAAAAATATTTAGTAACAACTCTGTCATTATCTCTTTTTCCATTAATAAAAAAAGTTGTGTCTGATCGCTAATAATAAGTTTAGGAGAAATTTGTTTCGTAATATCACTATTGTTGCTTCAACTACTACTTATATTAATAATATGTATTATTTTATTCGCTATAATGGAAATTTAAAAGTAGCTCAGTTTAACAGGTGGGTGTGATTCTAATTGTGTTGCAGAGCTTGATAGGGTAGAGGATACCGTGAAACACGTGCCTATGACCCCAATATGGAGTTTATGGGACCCAGAAAATCCAACTCTGCCATTCGCGCTCCCGGACCTGCAACGTATTGAAACGATGTCCGTCACTGAACGAAAAGACTGCTTTCTACTTACCCACAGTAAGGCCCAATATGAACAATTGATTAAACTTAATAGACGGATTATTCAGTCTTAAAGAAGCTATTTAGATTGTACAACCAGAATTGCCGGCATGTTTTGTATAAGGCGTTTCTTCACAACATCCTTTTTAAAATAATAATCAATTTATTTTGCAACGTCTTAACAGTAGTCACAATGATAAACTTGTGTATATTATTATTGGCAAAAGTGAAAAATAAGGGGCTTAGTGGCAAAGCCATTGCCTTGCATTCGGACGGTCATGGTTTTCAATTTACTCAAGGTAAATGCCGGAGTGGCTTATAATCGACCATGATCGGACAAGATAACGGGAAGCACAGATGTCTCAAAAAAAGAGATTGTGCATTTATTATTATTATTATTATTATTATTATTATTATTATTATTATTATTATTATTATTATTATTATTATTATTATTATTATTATTATTATTATTATTATTATTATATATTGATTTTATTTAGGAATTTAATATAGACATGTGAATGTTTAAATCCACGGCACCGATGGCTCACTCCTCATCTATCACTCGTGTCCGAGTGGGAGTCTTGCCCGACCCCTGACGCGAAGACGCGGGTCCATCCAGTCTTTCATAGTTCCGAGCACCGAAATCGCGTTACCTCTCTGAATCTCTAGGGAAAGCCGTTGGCAGAAGAAAGTGCCCGCCCTCTTGTCCATCGTAGCCTGCTGTAAAGCGACGCCAACCTGGGAAATTAGCGTGGTTGTGAGGGGCTCAGGGCCACCCAGCGTCTCGAATGCGAAGGGTGAAAAGTGGTACGCCCGGCCTAAGTTCGCATTAAATATAAATAAGTTCCCATTAAATAAATTATTATTATTATTATTATTTGTTAGGACAATACAATTGTGAGGTGTGAATGTGTATCCTCGTTATTTTATGGTTACCATCTAGCTATTCTCAGCCCATCGCATATCGACGCGGCATTTCCTCTGCAAACTGCTAGTGAAAGCAGCTGCCTCAGAAATTCGTCTTCGCATATATGCCCGGTGTTTGCTCGTATTCGATCACCTAAGTCTTTTATAAATTTCCTTGTACTTCTGCTGACTGGACCCATTGTTTCCATTGCAATCGGCACGAAATTGTACCTAGGCTCTAACTCTGTGTATTTAGGCCACTTTTCTTTTTCTGCGTGTTCGGCAACCCATCCCGCCTCCGTCGCGCTGTGGCATAAATAAGACGGTGCGGCCGGGCAGGATACTGTCGCATCCCAAACCAGGCATTTGCCTTTTTCCCACGGCGGAATGGTTACACCGTCGGGCCTTTTATCGTCATGAAGTCCTCGTCTGGGTTCCAGCATGCTATTATTATTATTATTATTATTATTATTATTATTATTATTATTATTATTATTATTATTATTTTATTATTATTATTTAGAAGTGTGCCAAAGTTTGCCTCACTTAACGGCAGCCGCCGTAGAGAGTACCTAGAGTTTGACACAGTACTTTAAGTCATTTGGCGGCCTACTGCACATTACATACGTAAAAACGCAGTATTTGGTTTATCAAACATTTAGCTTAAATTAGGTAAAAGTTACATCCTAAGCAACCATTAGCATGAGCAGCATATTCGCACAGCATTGCACTGACGAAACGAACTCTGCGTCGATTGGGTAATAGTAATGGTGATAAATATAGCGCATAATAATTATTTTGTCGCTAATGTTACAGCCGTACGAAAATCCTTCGATGTTTCTGAGAAGTCTGGGCCCGAGAACCGGACCTTATTTTGGATCGCCGTATTAAAGCACTGGGTTAGCAACGCCCCGGGAATATTGCCCCGAGATTTAGTTAACGTCCTTCTCAGCGTGCTTATCGCCGAAAAACAGTAAGTATCGAACTCAAAAACAACGTTCTATTCTTGCTAGGGGTTCTTTCACGCGCCGCTTTAAAGGTTCCACAGAACTGGGCCAAATTGCAATTTTAGACTTTTCATAATCTTTGCTTTGTGCACTCAGTTATCTAGCTTATGGTTGTACTCAGAACCAAGAAGACCTACTAACAAGATATCGGTTGCGTTTATTCTGCCTTATGTTGTTGCTGTTCCACTGCAGATCCTCACGCATCTGTGGCTTGTTCGGGGTACCCGTGTTTCTTCGCGATAGCGTCGACATTACACCTCATCTTTCTCGTGTTTGCGCTGCCCGACCTCGTTTGAGTAGGTTGCATGTCTTCTCGCAGCTCGAAGTCTTGCTAGAGTTCTCCATCTCTCTGCATAGGCTACTTCGACAGCCACTTGGGGAATCTGCAGAACCCTCAATAACAAGTCTCAGCCCGAGAGCGTTCTCATATATAGCGGAACGCTCAGAGGACGTCGCCGAATCTGCCAGTCCACAGAAGGTACAGCAGACACTTGACCATCTACTAGTCGAGTTTCTCGACGACGAGAATCGTTTCGCCTTCAACAAAACCATTGAACTGATCTGGAACGACGACGACCGCAATTGTGCTAAAGAGATGGTCGAACGGGATGTTCCCATTCCTGCAGCAGGAGAGGAATAAATCGTTTAATTGCTGGTGTTTAAGCATTTACGTAATTGTGGGTCAACATATTCTAGTAGAACATGGAAGCATGGTTATAAATAAACGTTAAGGCACGTTTTGCAGCTACTATTATTCCCCAAGCCCAAGGCTGCCAGCTGGTCTTCACTGAAGTCACCGTGTTGCAAAATGTGTGTTCTCAACTCTTGCTGTGATCGTGGTCGATATGATGTCCTCGCAAGCAGATTCTTTCATTAACTTCTTAATGTTTTTATATGCACTGCAACGTTGCGCCTATTAGGACCACAATTTCGAAATGGCCGTCGATCACTGATTCTCGTCCACAGAGCTGATTCTGGTAAGGCAACGTATTTCACCTCGGGCCTCTCCCTAGCTAGACCTAAAGCTAGACCAGCCTATTTCGTCTTCAGTGAAAACGGAGGACCAAATAATCGGACATTACGGTGACTGCATTTGCATGGGTAAGCTCTGCCTGTACCGCTACTGCCTTCCAGAAGACCTTTAAGATTTCAAATTTATTAGAACGCCAAAGTCACGCGGTTGATACTCGAGTGCCCTATCTTTTTGCCTCCAGATGGCCTCAGATGCTTATCGAGATAGCCTGGCAACCAACTCGATGAGAGGAACCAAATATTTATTTAAGATTACTACCATTGCATGCTTCATTGGCTTTAATTCGCTGTAGCCATGTGCTAAAACGTGCTAACGGCTCTCGCTCTGCTCTTCGATGCTGCCGTCTGTGATGTTGAGAGCCGGGCGTATGAAGTATGGCGTACAACGTGTATGAAGCCCGTCAAGTTGCGGAAACCTTATTCTAAGCATATAAACCTGGTCAGGCTTAAAGAGACGATGACAACTAGAAGCCGGAATTGCCCCGGTCTGAGCGATCACGAACACCTAGAACGGGCGGACTTTGTTGCAGAACCGTCTCCAAACACACTGTGTATTACGACAAGAACCGTTAAGGCAGATGTCTATTAAGCTTTCGGTTTACGTACGCTGGTAAGAGAGGAAGTACGCGTTCTGCCACGCATGCTTGCAAATAGTTTTTTATTTCCGCGAGAACAAATGGCTTAACGCGACGACATAAACACGTTTCGATGCCTCCGGAGGATACAGGTCTAGGTACGTTGCCGCCGGCGGTATCTCTGTTGACTAGCCGATGTAGCTGTGTATGCTGGGGAAAGCTCCCAGCAAATCAAAATTGTCATTAGTTAGGTGAGAAAACGCTCATGCAGCTACAAGCAGGAAGAACGCGGAATAAGCCAACTTTCATGGTTGCATTTTTCACTGGTGCGGCTAGTCAAACTGAATCTGCTTCCTCACAGCGGAGTATGGTTATTTATTATAACTTAAACGTTTAATCCTAATCTGCAAACTCAGTTAGAAACAAAACACTCTTATACATGCAAAACACCGGCGCATAAGAAAGTTTTATAATAGATGCCATGATGACGTTAGAGCAGGTTTGAAGAGGAAAGCGCTAATCCGAACGAGCTTGACTGTGTACATTTTCTTTGCAGAGGCGAAGCCAAAACAGAAAGAGGGTCTAGCATAAAGCACATCTGAATAGGGGTAAACCGATCAGTGCAAGTGAAACAAAAAGCAAGCATGCGTTTGTGGAAGGCAATCGTTTTTTGCATACGCTTCTTCACTCACACAGCGATCCCACACTAAAAGACGACATTGCTGCCAAAGAAGTTCTGGAGTGTGGGGCAATTCAAATAGCCCTTCTATGGATGCGGACGTAACCCGAATACTTGCTGGGCATCCTGTCGTTAGACGATGCGGCTCAACGTTGAAAAGTCATAAGAGTGTATAAAGACCACGATGAAGAAAGTGATCGAAGGATTATTAGCGTGCAAACCCCTCATAATCAGAAAACAAAGGGTCAAATGCTAAACTTACGAAACTGACTAAGCTAGAAGGTGTCTAGGTCCTGGAGGTGCAACACGACTGAACATAATGCTGTTAGCACCCACACACATTTTTTGCACAACAATAGGATTGAAATTTGCCTTGGACAGACTACACTTATATCGCAGTGTAACATTTCAGAAACAAAATTCGCTGTAAAGAAGTGCCATAAAAGCCAATCTCCAGTACTTTTATGGTGAATTATTATATTACAGGACAACCTATTATGGAAAACTATACATCCAGTTGTATTAGGATCGAACACACGTGTGACATTAGGGTCGCAGCCCACAATGCCCTTGGTGTGTAAGTTATGTTCGAATAATAAGGATAAGGTAATCCTTTAGTTTTCAATGATGAAATGGAGCTGTGAAATGAAACTGCTATCAAGCAAACTTACAAGGCGCCTTGCGGATTTTCTGATAACAGAGGCCATCCATTCATCAGACTGGGCGCTCCAGTACCAAAGTCTGTGGAGTTGTTTTTGAGCAGATCACTCATATTTTTGAGCAGAACACCTCATTAAACCGAAAAAAACCTTTCTGTGTTCGCAATCTTTATGATTCAAAGTTTGCTTCGAAGTTCGCGTTAGTATAAATGTTCTACTTAGCAAAGGTGGTCGACCTTCTACTTAACGGACAAAAAGTATAAGTCACCCACCAAACTTTTTTGATCACCTTCGGGATGTCTCTTTCCTTTCTTTAAAAGAGGGCAGTTCGATTAGCTGCACCCTACGCTGTAAGAAAAAGTCGCCTGCTATGTCAACTCAGCTGAGGTTACTGAAGCTTCCTCCAGTAATCTCAGTGAAATGCCCGGTTTTGCCACTAGGGCAGCCCCGAAGTCGCCGCGCACGAACCTTCCTTCAATTCCGCAGTGGTGTCCTCGATGTCCAGGTTGAGATCAGTTCTCTGCAAACTGTCCCAAAACGCAACGCTGTCTCAAAGGACGCTTTGGCGCGACCCCCCTGAGATCTTCGTATAGTTAGGTTTATGCTCAAATAAAAACAAACTCTCCAATAGTCTGATTATATGCCTATCTAGAACGAAAGGTCATTTATCTGTCATGCTACCGTGAATGACTTAATAGGCACTTCGACATCAATGAGCCCTTGGAACTTTGTCCTTTGCGTTAGAAACTCTGGGCGGGGCAAAAATTATAAAGGCTGGCTTTATTCACAAAATCTGTGAGCGACTGAAACAAATCACCGACGGTTCAGCTAATTATTCCTCCAACGTCTGTCGATTCGTGTACACTTCAATGGACAATGTAGAAACGGTGCTTTAGGAGCAAACGCACAGGCTGACCACTCACGGGCTCCATCGTAATTCCTAGCTTTTTCTTTTATTTGAACTCTTTTGTGTAAACCTTTACGAAACGGTCCCTGCTTCACTCGGTGCTACACGGCATACATCAAACAGGTTGTAAAATCTTGCACCTTGTCTCGCCAGCTACACTATCGAAAAATCACAAGTACAATGCCCATCATTAACAAAGTTGATTTTTGGCCCTATCAGAGGGGCCAGTGCGCACTCAGACGCAAAAACGTCGAATTCTCTAAGGAGAAACTAAACGCAAGGGAGAATAATATTTTTTTTAAATAAATAGTTTGGGGGATGCAGTTGGCCACAGTAAACATGCAGCCGAGTTTGGTGCCCCTCTCTGGGCTATTGGCTGATTGAGCCTATTAGCCCTGGTTGAGTTCAGAAGCGCATCGCCTCCATGACCACAGCCGTACTGCCCTGCTGGACGTCCAGGAAAAGACGCTGGAGTACAAACTCGCAGAGCCTCGCGTTTTCTATGGCGAATAGAAGCCGGTCGGCCACCTTTTCCAGGAGACGCCCCGTAAGTGGGCCAGGTCTCTTGCCTTACCGTTTCAGACCAGAGTTGGCCTTACTCCCCGAAGGGTACAAACGCCTGGAGTTGGCTAGTCGCTTAAGGCAACCGGGTGAACTCTGGGACTTCGGGAGAGACCTCCAAACAGGGTCGCGCCGCTACCGCTATCTCATCTCACTGGCCGACAGCTTGTTTGATGGAGGGGTTCTTTTAGTAGTGAGCAAGAGTAAGTCAAAAACAAGGTTTTTATTATTGTGCTGGTACTACTTTAGGCAGAGAGACATTAATCCAGTTCTGAAAAGCTGATTTTGCACGTTGATATACTGCATCAAAGCAGAGAAACGCAGCGAGCTAAACAAACGCCAAGTTAGAAAAAAGGAGAAGAAGAGAACAAAAAAGACGCAGTCGAAGGGCAAGCACCTACGTTTGATCGGTGGAGTTGGTTCTGTGTTACTGTGGCAGCTTTTTGTTATTGCCGCCCTACTAGATAAATAATAATGCTACTTTAGCTTGCATAGCATTTTCGACAGACAATATAATACTTCGGGACGTGTCTGCGGCCTAGAAGCCTCGCCTTTTGTCGTCGGCGATGTTAAGCAAGAAAGGTTCTTAAACTCCGTTTCGTTTTGCTTCTCCACGCACGTATCCTGGAAGCTCCGGCTTTGTGCGGTTCGTTTTGTGGCGGTTACCCTCGCATGGATGGGCCCACTGGAACCTTCTCTTTGTTATCGCATACCCGATGTAATGCTGTCGTTGGCGCGAACTCGGAGTCTCGAGCGAAATTTCAAATTGCTTTCGTTGCTGTTTGTCAGGCCGCCCAACAACGGCTAAGAAGTCTGCTTGTTTGCCTAAATGTAGAGCTTAAACGTCCGAGAGGTAAAATTGATTTACACGCACGACGATACCTATCTATGTGCTTACTTGTCTCAGCCCGTGCAAATACGTCTGCCATCTATGCACCCTGCTCACCGAATTTGACAGAGTTTTGTCTTTTACCAAGTATTGAAGGGACATTTGGCCTAGCCACGCCTTTGACTGACTTGTCGTCGGTCAATAAAAATACAAACATCATGTTTAGTAAGGCATTTGCGTATTGTTTATTTTTATATTGCTCATATACATACTTTACATATCAGCAACACGGGATATATATGTATGTATATATTTGTCGTTAGGCGGCCATATTTTATATACCTGGGCGGTATATACTGATACATATTTATAAAAAATAATATTTATTTAATCTTCCAAAGTGTTTTTTTCCATTCAAAAATAGCTCTCGCTCGCTGCCATGCACTTATGCCACCATCTTGGCTACTCTTCGACAACATTCCAAACGCGTCTTTTGGAATCGAGTTAAATTGCTCATGCAAATATTTCTTTATCTACTCAAAAGTCTTAAAGCGTTGTCCCTTCAAAAAAATATTCGTGGGAATTAAAGAGATCGCACGCAGTCAGGTTCGGCGCATAGAGATACTGCGGAAATATAGAAATTGAACTTTTCATCAAATCATCGCGCCGGTTTGTTGTCGTGTTGGAGGATCCAAAAGTCGTCTGTTAGAGTTCAGGCCTCTTGCGTCGGACGTTCCCGCATAATTTTTTTTAACCTTTGAGTAGTATTCCTTAGCACCTGTAAAACCAGGTAGCAAACACTCGTGGAAGATGATTCCCTTGTTGTCGAAAAGAACAATCAAAAGAGCCGTGGTGTTGGATCCGCTCTGTCTGACCTTATTCGATCAACCCGTTCTATGAAAGTGCCACTGGAGGATTGGGCTTCGGCCGCGATGTCGTAACTATATACCCATTACTCCTTCCTGTAATCACTTTGTAAAGCAAACCAAAGTTTTCTGCTACCGGTTGAAGGTTTAATTTAAACATCTCCTGACGGGCTGGAATTTGCTGGAAATTCAACATTTTTGGAACGAACTTTGCTACCAGTTTTGTGACGCATAAAATATCAGTCAAAACGTTTACAAATAATCGATTTAAAATCTTAAGTTTCTCAGCTTATCTTAAGGTTTGGTAGAACTCGGTGTCAAAATATTTTTTCTTAATGGAAAAAAAAGGCAAAAAATATATTTTAATAATGTAAGGAGAGGGCAGAAAATATTTTATCTTAATGGAAAGAAGGACTGGCGTGTTAGGCCAAAAAATTTGCATAATCTAAATGACACCCGACAAAAGCTAGCGAGAGACAAACAGTGGGATTAAAGAAGAGTCATAAAAAGTCGATATGTTGTTATGTATTACGTTGAAGCTTTCACGTGCAGAGCCGTAAAATGTTGCCGTTGCGACCAAAAACGTACGACTAAAAGGCTATTCTCAGGCAATGGCAAATTTAATGTCCATAACTTTCGTACCGCACTGAAGCAAATTATCTATCTATATATATATATATATATATATATATATATATATATATATATAATTATCTATATATAATTATCTCTATATATATATATATACACACAAGGTATGGTTCTGATTTGGTAACTGTTTCTCAAACACGGATACTAGTTGCTTCTGTCTGTTCCTGGTATTTTGCTTTAATTGCGGATGTGTATAGGTTGATACATGTAGAACAAGACGTTGTATGTTGGTGTTATGGAAGACACAAGCTACAATTCGGCGTACGTCTCGACACGTATTTCACCGCGTATGTCGTATCTGGTCTAAACTACCAGTTTGGATCTGCATGAGACACAATAACGATTACATGATAACACAACACTTCCTGATGAAGTCGGTACACGGTACACGAAGGAAAAACTGCCTGACTATTATTCACTATACTCGGTGAGGATCCTTTGATCTCGTCGTTGGTTGTGGCTCAAAATAACTCATAGTTGTCATATTGTATGAATAAAAGTAAGACAAACCATTATCATCGTCTGCGTCGTCAGCATTACAGTCATTGCATTGAGTCGACAGGAAAGGGGGCTGGTTACGCGCCCATCGAGTGCATCGAGCACGCATTACGAACGCACCGAGCACGTTAGACGTCTCGTGGTGACTGACTTTCGCCGAGGACTCGTCACAGCGTCGTTATTGTTGCAGTATGGTTGCAGACAGCTTGCCGTGCTTATTATTCGCATTGATTTCATTGTTGCTGCAGGAATTGTTTACCTGCAGCATCAATCAGCTTACGGTGGAAGGCGGTAAACAGAGTGGTAACGTGGTAGGTGTAGAAGCAGCAGTACCAGCAGCACCAGGGCTAGGGTCGTCGTCGTGACTTATCGTCGACGTAAGGCCGACGACGACGGCTCTCAATGAAGCGGCTATAGGCGACGTCCAGTAATTAGCGCGACAGGATAATGTTTGCCGCGTCGTCGTCGTCGTCGTGCTGCGACGGAAACACCTGTGAGACCCAACGTGCGTACGAACTCGCATGCAACGGCCCATCGAGTACGAGCTTCTTTCGGGAAATCCACGCCGATCTACGTCGTTGTAGTCAAGACAGCCACCGCAGGGAGAGGGCGACAGAGAGAGAGAGAGAGAAAGAGTAGACAATTAGTTAACGTAACAAACACAGTGTAAGCCATATTCTGTTCATAAAGAAAGCTCACGAGGCAATGAGTGTGGGGAAATCGTGCCTGTTGTTTCCGTGCTACTGGTCCAAGGTTTTCTGAAGCTTTGAGGTATCTGATTTGGTTGTCAAGTCAGACAGTTTCTTCACTTAAGCTTTACTGGCAAGTAGTGGAAGTTACTGTGTGTATGACTAAAACATTACCTAAACAAATACTTGCGTGTCGCGTTGCCGTAACTATATGGAAGACAGACGCTCACCTATTAAACATTGCGCACCACCCTCCGCACCGACACCGGCACGGGTTTCGTAGAGGCTCCTCAACGTCGGCCATTGGGCATATTGGAGTGATCAAGAAGTCCGGAGACCATATGTGAGCGGAGTCGTGCGATTCCGACGAGGTGTGTCCAGAATGTGACGTCTTCCATGCATCGCGCGACCAGACCATGCCGGGCTTCATCTTGGATGCCGACCCACCCCAAAAATGGTCGTCGTTGCGCTCATTATCTTCGTTGAATCTGTAAACACCGGCAACCAATACGGATACCGTCAAAACAAACCGTACGTCACGTCCACTCCCTCGAAGTCGCCACAGCGTTTGGCTTTGTGCGCCAAAGAGCTACAGACTTACATTACATGATTAATAGCAGTAGCTTAAGTTTGATTTTGAGTGAGTGCAACTTAACTCGTCTGGTACGTATAATACATATGCGGATGTCATGTTAACGGGTGCTTGAAGAATGGCGACAGAAGACAATGCGATAGTTCTTTTACTAGTTTAGTAGCGGCGGTGGCTTAGGCGGCTAACGCACCGCTCGAAACGGGGCGTTGCCATGGCAACCACGTTTAGCAAAACATCGCTAGATCGAGCCCTGGCCGTGCTGGTAGAATTTGTTGGACGTGGTTGTCATTGCCTTGCTGCTACCTACCTCTGCTGGAGAAAGCCTATATAATTCCAGTACGAGAACGCGATGACGATAGATGCATTTAGACGCTATCGTGCCACAGGCAACTTAGCCCATTACGAGCGTCTAAAATGTAGTTGTCAGAGCGTTAAAAAAAAAGTTCTGACGTAACCCGTCAGTTTAATCAGTTTTAACTCAGTAGAAGAAGACGACGACGTCAAACACACCTCCGAAGTATGCGCGGCTTTCAGCGCGGACAGGGCGGAGCTGTCGCGACTCGTAGACCGGGAACTCCCGGTAACATGTGAACAAATGGCCCAGGCTTTCTTGCACGACACCCACAGCTCTGGCACATCATGAAGGATGTTGCCGCGACCATCATTAAACGAAAGGATTTAGTGCAGACCGCGATGTGTGCCCTAAGGGAGAAATAGCGGTTGAAGTAGTATTAAGGAACGGTTCCAGCTCCTCGCCTCTTTCTAAGGCCATTTAGGTGAGAGGTTTTTAGTTAGTATTATGCCAACAGCGTCGGTATCGAGTCCCACACTACCCGCTTCGCGTGTGCGTAAAAGCATGTTTCTCCTGTCACCAAAAAAAAAACCCATTACAATGTGATCCTTAATAAGATGCGCGTATAGGCGTCGTTTGTGCATCTCCGTTGGTGAATGATGTGGCCGACGCTTGCGCTGGTAGCCCAGGGCGTACATGTCGGAAACAGTGACGTCTCACGCCCGTCGCTGATTATGGTCCTAGTCTCGGCTGGTAAGGCCATCCGGTTGACTCCTCCCGTCGTCCCTTTGCAGTCCACCAGGCTCCAATGGGACGCGGTAGCCGGCTTGTCTGAAAGCGCGCCCGAGGATGTCATTGATGGCATCGTGGCGGTCCTGCGTGAGCCTAGCCAGCTTAGTGCAGGCCGCGTTCATCCACCGTTCCACCACATGTGAACTCCTTTCTCTTAAACATGGCAATGCCCAGTCTGAGGCCACTGGCGGCACGGAACTGGTCGTTGGCCAACTTACAGCCGACTACCTCGGACACGTCGAGCTGCGCTCCGGCGACGTCGGATAGCTTTCCGTCTAATATCTGAGACATCAAGTTTTCTAGCTTTTAATTTTAATAACTTGAAAATTTAGAATTATGGTCAACTTCCATCGAAAAAACACCAACATGTAGACGTTACAGGGATCATTTAGGTATCACATACATTTAATGTACAGCATTTTTAGAAAAAAAAATGTATGAAAAATTACTAAATATTTTTTTATTATTATGGTTTATAAACACCCAGGTTGGATACATTTTAAGTAAGTACATCAGTCTCAATTAGTGGTTCTTCTACATCACCGGATCTTTCCCCATCGCGCGAGTTCAGCTATTGACTGAACTGCTGGACATGCTGCGGCGTGGTATCTATCACAATGGCCTAAGCATCTCGCGCACCTACAACACTCTTGAGGATTGTGGAATTCTTGTGTGCTGCATAGCACGTGATGAAACCCGTGGGCTGCAAATGCCGTAGTTAGATGCCTATTCTTATATCCGGCTGTTCGCTAGGTTGTGCTTCTCATTGCTGTCGTCGTGTATATTCCTAAGTCTATGTTTTTTAATATTTCCCCACACTTCATAGTGTAGGCCACGAAGGCCGTCGTCTTAGGTAAACCCCATCTTACTTGTAATTCTTGTGTCATTGGAGCCCCCCCCCCCTCTAATATATGAACTATTCTATTCCTACAAGGGTTAGCTAACCCCTACTATAATCTTGAAAAGGACAGACGCGGTATGTATTGACAACATTTGCGGATTTTTAATTGCTGCTGCCGCTCGAATGGCTTTTCCTACTCTGCTTTCAATATGTTTTCGGAAACTGCTTCCATTTGACATTATAGTGACCCCCAAATAGGTGAATTTATTTACAAAATTTACTGTGTTACCCTTGGCTCGAAGAACCTCGTCTTTTGCCAATCGACCTCCTCTTCGAAATTTTACTGCTACTGTCTTTTGCCAGTTAATACTAAGTCCCATCTCGTCCATATAATCGATTAGCCGTTCCAGTCCCTGCTTAACCCTAAATAAACTCCTGCCATAGATCGCAATGTCTTCTGCATACACTAATATATTTGCCCCCTCTCGGGACCACCCCTGCCTCACCCGGTTAGGTAGCTCTCCTAATAGTACCAAAAAAAGCAATGGACTAAGTCCGTCTTCTTGAACCACATCTGTAGTTTGCTTTACTCTTCTCACAATCCCAATACCGTTGTCGATGTATACCGTAGTCTCCCCAAGAATGGTACTTAAAAGTTTCAGTAAACGATACGGAACTCCCTCTAAGGCTAACTTTTCTATAATCCTACTTCGTGGCGCTTAGTCAAAGGCAGCTTATCGGATATGACTCGGATAGGGAAAGTAAGCCAGCATACTTGCGCTCCGTCTGAGTGGGGTCAGGCCAACGATGTACATCATATCGTGATCATTTGCGCAGCGCTGGTCCGGACGAGTGGGACGGCCAAGATCAGATACCATGCCGTCTGGCAGATTTGGCATTACATGATGCCGACGCGCGCGACTGTATAAATACAATAGGCATCTTAGGGACAATTTGTCGTAAAAGACGCGGCTTAAAGACGTTTGCCTTACAAGACATGGTCGCATGCAAGCGAGAAGCGTGGCGTGAAACACAATCCTCTGTAGGCTGTCGCTGCATCAAGGAGGCGTTCCGGAGGTCTACATTTATTACAAGATTTGAATCCCTGCGAAACAAATCAAACAATAAATCAGAAAGCAAATGCCCAGGCCAACACTGCACTAAAATTTCACCCCAGCTTTCGTCCTCTCCAGCTGGTGTTCGTCAATCCTCTTCTATAAGGAATACATGCTTGCTTTCGTAAATACTGCTCTGCGAAGCCAGCCGCCGAATGCGCGGTGAACAGGCAATAAGTCTGGCGTTCGACGGTAGCCATGGCGGCTAATGCCTAAGCAAAAAGCTGACGGCGGCCGCTTCGTCAGTTGACAGAATGTGTTGATATGACAAGGAGAAATATTCGTCTGGAGACGACTAACACGGCTACATAAGGATAAATATAATTTGTGGATTTCCGAATGATCCTAAACGTCTAAACAAAACTGATGTTACTTAACGTTTGCAGTGGGCTAAGGGCAACTGCAAACATTGCGCATGGCTGCTCTAGCACCTCACGGTTAACTCACAATTGGGGTCACACTCGAAGCATACCACGACAATTTACTGTCAAGAGCGTATGCGTGACATTCGTACCGTTATTGCCGATTTTTTAGGCCATATTAGCGAAGCAGCAAATCTACAAGTATTGGAGAGAGTCTGCCCGAATGCTCCAACAATAACGTGTAGGTGAAGTAAATACATATCCTACCGTTAGTGGTCAAGCAGTAGGTATAAAGGGGTATAGAGAACTTGGACTGAGTCTGACTGAAATGCAATGGAACCCTATAACCAGAAGTTTTTACAGCGGGCGAACGCTTTCAGGTAACAAAATCTATGTTTATGATTACCCTCACAGTGCTTATTATGCTACATTCTTGAATACAGAGCTGCCAAATGTAGTAAAATAAATAAAACCAGTCACGTTCGCTGGGGGACAATTGTTTACACCCCGCTATGAGTTAAATAAAAGTATGGCCTATAAAAAAAATAACAAAACATATTTAAAAAACCCGGCTTATAGAAGCTGCTTTGTTAGAGCTCTATATTCAAAACTGTGCGAGATGGTAACCACGCGCTTACACAAATTTGACAGTCGTAAATTATATACAAAAGGTGCCAGGGCTTCTACCAGGCCTGCAATGGGTAACAATGAAAAGCCATCTTCCTATGCCTACAAGACTTAAATTGGTTAGAAACAAAGCGAAATAACTACGCGAAAATAGACCCAGGTCAAAAATGCTGAAAGCTGACCAACAAACCCCTAAAAATATTAAAAAAAATTAAAAAAAAAAAAAAAAAAAGCCCCTACTATCGGACTGAACAAAAAATTATTTTAACAATTAATCATCTACTTTTAGAGAGCGAGTAAGGTAATGTTCTCTTGCGCTCTGTTTTAAAAGGCTCTGATGCGAACGCCTTCCACACTCCTCCTGGAATGGAAAAAACAACGTCAACACAACGCTTAGCCAGCTTCTACCTCACAACCCACTTAGACGTGGAAAAGTGTGGACAAATAATAGGAACGTAGTAACATCTGCAAGTGCACGCAATATGTGTGTACACACCTTACTTTTTCTCTACCTTTAATAATGATTTACTTTGCAAACTATTTGCACTTACACGCTGTTTTCCATGTACATGCGTATATATTGCAAAGTGCACATTTGCATGAGCAGCGTTTTTATGGCTTTCGTCACCTTACCTTGTTATTCCTGTAATTTTTTTGGAAACGTTGAGTGACTGGTGATTTCACTGCTTTTCCGCTGTCCCGTACCGAAGGCGACGTGTTCCATATAAACTGACAGCTCAATGTTTTTAGCTCAAAGAGCCTAACTACAACACCCAGGGACAGCTTTTGTCTGCATATAGATATTTTGCCGTTTAAGTAGGCTTCAGTGTCACCGACATTACATTGAATGGCCCCGAATTCGCGGTGTACAACCACAACGTCATCCGCATACATTATAAAAACTGCGTTTCTAAACTTCTCCTGATATGGCGGGACAGGTAAGACAAACGCAAACACGCTGAGTTACGCAGCCCACCTGACGGTATGCTGCCCGAGCAGATAGGATTCTCCGAACGGCGTGGAACCGGCGGGCACTCCGCTCAGCTCAGATTTCTGGCCATCCAGGTGAACCGGGCGCATAGGACGACCTCTAAACAATTTCGCGCTGACTCTCAGCCAACATTTAGCATCCTATGCACCTATATGTGTCTTCCGGTCGCAAGACGGACGCAAATGCACCACGCTACGGTGCCCGACATGTCGGCCGCTCGAGGACGACTTGCACGGCCGCCCTACTGGTCCTCGCCAAATGTTATTGTAGAACCTGGTGACGGGGCTAGAAAGGCCTCCACAGATGCTTGACAGAACGAGTGGAGCACACCGATGGCCGACAGCCGGGCTTAGTGGCTCATACCGGACCTTCGGGCCTAGTACAACTGCCAGGATGGAGAATTGTTTTACTGCTAGTGCTGACGGAACACTGTTAATTAAGCACATATATATGTGTGTGCTGTGCGACTCTGGAGATTACGACAACGTCGAGCTTACGGTCTATTGGTGCGCGGCCATTGCAAAGGCGCGTCCGATAGACCGTGCGCTAGCAAAGTGTCTCCGCCTGACGGACGATGGTTGTCCGTATGATCGCAACACTCAAAGGTTGAGCGGAGAAGCCGAGGGAGGATGAGCTAGAGGAGATGAGCTTTCAACGCACCTATTCGGGACGGAAGAGGATCGGCAAGACACAAGAAGCGCTAGACTTCCCCCCGCTTGGGAGTGAGTTACGCGAAAGCACATGCAACCGACCGTATAGAGCCACCTCATTCCAGAAATCAGTCAAGTTTGTTCTGTGGAGATTCAAAATGCAGAATGGTGGTGTTGTGCATAGTGTGTCATTTTCCGTCAGCTTTTCAGTCCGCCACTGAGTTTTCCGGTAGCCTTGTTCAAAGTCCTCTCTAGCATACCTTAAGTCAGATTTCTTAAGTGCAAGCCGTCTTCTCTAAGCTCGAAAGCTTGCGCAATTGACCTCTCTGCAAACTAGTAGCTGTAGGAGGCCATTTGTGTTCGATGCAAAAACGAGTGATCGGTCACGTGGACGACCGGTTTCGAGCCTGAACCTTATACGGTTTATTTCTTCTACTATTAAATGGCGCACTTGCCATGCTGGAAGAAGCACGATCGAACTTTTGTTCCATAATCTGCAATCTACATCTGATCACATTTTAGGAATGCGAGGTCCTTTACAACTCTGGCTTGGAAGCCCCATCCAATGCCCGCGTTTCTATGTGTGTCCGGCGAGATGCGATATTGACCAAAACAACCGTGCTCCTAAGAACGCCATTGAGGCTGCAAAAGTTAAACGAAAAGGATGCTTGAGGCGGCCACGGGCTTGGTTAACTCGGACCTTCTATAAAAACCGTCGGGAAGTGTCGGAGCTCCTGAGACGAGCAAGGGCGCGATCCGCGTACCCGAGTCTAAGGTTGAGCGTGCGTTGACAAAACTTCGAGGTCACTTATATGCAGTGTTCATGTACAATGCCAAGGCCTTTTATAAAGCCCCCCGCCACCTACTGGTTGATTAGGGTCAACATGCTGGAGTAGATGGTTCTATTCTCAGAGTTCTCTCCAGCTTCTTCGCTGAGGACTAGCTTGAGATAGAAATGAGGTGCAAAACGTACGAGATTGTATAAGGTCCTAACCGAATTATGGAGACAGGGCATACTATGTCAACTGTATGGTGACTAAAGCACTACAACAAAGAACTCGAATGGACCACTGATAATATGACATCGGTGGTACATTCGAGGACTATAAGCTTTGATCTCAGTACGGAGAGGTGATTGTTACTGAACTCACGTTCGACTAAATAATACCCACTTTGTGGCATCATTTGGATGCCTACGGCATTGGCATAATAGTCGTCATAATAAGCTATACAGCAGCCGTAATGAGGTATACAGCAGACCACTATACAAAACAGACCCCACTAATTGTTTGCAATCTGTAAGTATCGGATTAAGTTTGCCAGATGGATTCGATTTAAGCTCGTTGTTGGCTTGTTTATGATAGCTGGAGAGCAATTTCTTTTGGCAATAGTTACCGCTGAGTAAAATCAATTACCTGTGCCGTTTGTGCTGCACGGAGTCGATGTAGTTTTCGCCGGCCAAATTCCATTGGCTCTGAGTGCCATGTCCTGATGAGGATTCCATCATGGACCAGGCCATTTGCGCAATTGTCGGTCAAGGAATGATACGAAGGGAAACTGTGTGAGATGTGGCACCGCCGCGCACGAAGTCCCAAGATCATAAAGAGCACAAACGCCTAAAACAAAAACGATGTTGCCAGCGGCAATAGTTACTTGCCGAGCCGCTAATATATATATATATATATATATATATATATATATATATATATATATATATATATACATTTAAATTACTAGAACTTGCCGATCCGCCAATTTAAATTGAAGTGAAATATACATTTCAAGACATGTATATAAATATACAGAGAGAGCAATATTGTGTGTAGATATATAACGCGTCTACAGACCACTATCTTATACTAATGCCTGGTCAAACAATGACAGGACGATCGGGCCAGCGGGCTGATAACCCGATCTGCAAGCCGTATCGAGTGGTTTTGTCCCAATAGATCCAGTAATAACTAGCAAGGGATGGGAAATTTTAATGTTTCCCAAATTCACATTGGAACGGGATTAACATTTGTAGTAGTAGTAGTAGTAGGGTTTTTTTAGTAGGGGTAACAGCCGTGGCTTTGTTCGTCGTGGATTTTGTTATTGCCGCGGTGACTTTTTTTTAACTTAACTTAGTGGGGGGGTTGGATGGTAATGCACCACCCCTTTTTATTGAGACATCTGTGCCCCCCGTTTTTTTTTTCGATCATGGTCGATTTTTAATCCAGTCCGGCATTCACCTTGCTTAAATTGGGAACCATGAAAACCAATTTAGGAGTGGCCGGTCTGGGTCTCGAACCCAGGCCTCCCGAATGCAAGGCAAAGGCTGTTGCCACTAAGCCATCTTGCTCGGTATAATGACAAGCGAGAATAGTAAACGCTATTCGAATGACGAGCTTGTGGCCGAGCTACGGCGGGGCACCGCATTCGTTCCGCAATGGAGGTCGTAACGTTGGGCTTTGACTGGCCCCTATATACGTTCCCTAAATGTATTATATACTATATGCGATTTTACAGTTGTTGGCATTATCCCTATGCGGTAGCGGCTGCTGCGCAGCTACTAAGTCCACGCCGCGCGTTAAGTCCAACCCTAAACTACCACATACGAGTACATACGTCCCACCTGTCCATACCCGACCATGCGTTGTTTTGCCAACAGCACACGCGGTGTTATTTTCTTGCTACTAGAGAAATACTGAGCTCATGTCGTTGCCAATGTATTGGTCATAGCGGGTCGGTGACCTGCGTAGCCAGAAGACAACTACAGTCACACACTAGCATGCGGGCAGACATCTCATAATTGTCATCGATTAGATCGTTAGATAGAATGTGCGCCACACAGATGTTGTTAGCAGCACAGTAACGTGCTTTCGTGCAGTGCACGTACTGTATGTAATCCTCTGCATGCAAACATACGATATGCATATATACAACAGGAACCAAAAACACACTGGCTCTACAGGTGTCGGTCCAGAAGTACTAGAACACGGGGGTACACCTTAAGGCTTTTAACAGGGTCGCGCAATCGCCGTCAACTCCTCTCTCACTAACCGACGGTCTTTTTGACGAAGGGCAAGGGTACGTCAGAACGTGGTTTTTATTGTTATGCTGGTATTATTTCGGGCAAAGGGACATCGATGCAGTTTAGACACCCACACTCCCCCCTTCCCCGCTAGACGGCTGGCAGACCTAAGTTAAGTAGTAAGGAAGTTACTACGTAAGTAGTGGTATCTCAACGATGCTACTATTGACGGGGCAAAGATAGTTTGTTAGCATAGAGCATTCATAAGTGTTTGGCTAAACGTGGCTAAAAATAAACGTTGCGTAGGCTATTCGAAATGTGAGCGGTCGAACAGAGAGGGAACATCACGAGTTGAACGATACGGAAGTATCTCCCAATGTCATACGCAAGCTTGTAAATGTTATTCGGTACGTCTGTTAGCAGAAATACATTGCTTAGCTCGATAAAACACGCAGGATCAATATAGTTGTTTCAGGTTTATTCGCCATGAATTTGTAGTACAGTAGAAGTTCACACACATCTTAAGAATATCGTTGACACTTGACTGTAGTGTGTAGTGACGATGCTTCGATAAACGAGCAAGTGCGTATGTGGTAACGTCCGATATTGCACTCGCCACAATATTTACATAGGCACTAGTCAAATTCAAAACAATTTCCTATCAAGCATAGAGTCTAAGGTAACGTAAAATCGTAGCAATAATACTGCCATGTTTGACCGCCCTTTTCAAATTCTTAATTGTTACAGTAGAACTAATAAAGGAATTCACTCGCCCATATTCATAGAAACATGAATCCACACGCTCAAGGACACGGGGCGTCATTACCGCTTAAAAATAGCCACTTACAGAAGAAATTTGTTTTTTTTTCATTTTAATAAAGAGCAATTGGTAAACGGCATAATGCACACTGGACGTCGTTGGTATCGCCACGGTTATATGGGAGTCATAATCCCTGCTACAATTCAGTTGCCCTCTATGTCCCTTGTCGGAGGGTAGCCGCAGCACAGTCCTCTCAGTATTACTCCACCTTTTCATTTGAACTTGCCTGTTTGTTTGATGTACGAACGAATGACCGTAAAAGTTAAATAATTATTGTGCCAAAATAAATTGCAAACATTAAATAACATGCTTGCCTGGCCAGAGAATCGCTCAACAAGGTGGCTTTGCAAGCTAGCCTAGCCTCTTTCCACCTCCATTCTGTAAACAAAAACGTTATTTATTCATTTTTTTTCAATTGGAACGATCTTTAGTATTAATATCTAAATATATATGTAATACTACTAGGTCGAAAATAACCTTAATGACTTGGAAAAACGTAACTTATTAGCTGAGCTTGCTCACTTCATTAGATTGGCTGATGCCGTGCCGGCGAGGTGGAACTTGCCGGTAACGCAGATATAAGGATATACGAGGTGTGTTCAAAAAGTATCGCGATAAATATCGCGTATTGAATTTTCGCGGGTTACGTATATTCGAATTTCGATTTTTTGTGGCGTTATGTTGGTACTCATGTCTCTCACTTGTGCCGACAAGCTCGGCCATTTTGAATGTTCACTTAATTGTTGACAGCTGCTTTGCTTGCACGTGTTTTGGATCGTCTTCGATTTTTACCTATTCAAAAAAATGGATCAAAGAACCTGTATCAAATTTTGTGTGAAAAACGAAATTAAGTGCGCGGATGTATTCCGAATGTTGACTGTGACATACGGAGAAGCTACCTTGGACCGAAGCAACGTTTATCGGTGGTACAAAATGTTCTCAGAAGGCCGAGAAGATGTGAACGACGAAGAGCGTGCCGGACGCCCGAGCACTTCAACAACAGACGAAAAAATTAATGAAGTGGAGAAAATGGTATTGGCCAATCGTCGAATCACCGTTAGAGAAGTTGCTGAGGACCTAAACATATCGATTGGCTCGTGCCATTCGATTTTTATCAATGATTTGGGCATGAGACGGGTCGCCGCGAAATTCGTACCAAAATTGCTCAATTGCGACCAAAAACAGCATCGCATGAACATTGCTAATGAGATGTTGGACTCTGTCCGCGACGACCCAAATTTGCTCCAGAGGGTCATAACTGGTGACGAATCGTGGGTTTATGGTTATGACGTGGAAACCAAAGCTCAATCATCTCAATGGAAGCTGCCGCACGAACCAAGACCGAAAAAAGCGCGCCAAGTTCGGTCGAATGTGAAAGTTTTGCTGACAGTTTTCTTCGATTGCAGGGGCGTGGTGCATCATGAGTTCTTGCCGCAGGGTAGAACGGTCAATAAGGAATATTACCTGCAAGTTATGCGCAATTTGCGCGAAGCAATCCGCCAGAAACGCCCGGATTTGTGGAAGAACAAAAATTGGCTTTTGCACCACGATAACGCCCCTGCTCACACATCGTTGCTTGTGCGCGAGCTTTTGGCCAAAAACAACACACTAATGATGCCGCAGCCACCGTATTCCCCAGATCTGGCCCCCTGTGACTTTTTCTTGTTCCCTAAACTGAAGAGGCCCATGAAAGGACGACGTTACGCTACGCTTGACGAGATAAAGACGGCATCGAAGGAGGAGCTGAACAAGATAAAAAAAAATGGTTTTTTGAAGTGCTTCGAAGATTGGAAAAACCGTTGGCACAAGTGTATAATATCTCATGGGGATTACTTTGAATGGGACAAAATAGATATTCATGAATAAATGAATAATTTTTGAAAAAAACACAAAAGTCGCGATACTTTTTGAACACACCTCGTATGCATAACTCCAATATATATATATATATATAAATCACGATCTGAACGGATCTGCGGCTCGTAAACCTTTCTGAATAAACGTGCGGTAATGGCAGACACAGATCGGCACCAGACCCTGATGTTTCCAACAGACGGATAGCTCCTCGCACTACTGCTGGGCCGGAACTTCCCATCCTTGGGAGAAGTACAGAGAAGCACGAATAGCCCTACATCGAACACATATATATATCTATATATCTATCAAGAATAGCAAAGTAGACCACTGAAGCCCATTGTGCGACCAGTAGAAATAGCCCTACTGATTATCACTGCGCTATCCCCGAAAGGACCCCCGCGAAAGAGATTGAGGAGATTATCGACTTTAGATTTGAGCCATTCTAAACGAACGAGATCAGCATCGTAGCTGAATGCATATGGCCACGAAATGCGCCAAGATGCGGTTCCCCCCGCAAGCAATGCCCGCCAGCGAAAGAGGTAGACAAAATGCTCGCTCCTTAAGCTCAAAAACGGCACGTCTGACCCTTATGCCAAAACGAGACTCTACAAATAAGAGCGCCCTTTAAGTGCGCTTTCTTGCCTATACAAAACAACTCAGCACATTATCAATTTGTGACGATTAGTGACAAAGCATAGTCATATAGCTAACATACAGGAGGGCGCTGTCGGAGAACTAGCACGGTTTTCAAGCCTGATATTCCACGCACTCTGCCATAGCACAATGCTAAGCAGAGCTAAAACATTCTCTCAGATGACAGAACCGCGTTTACTATACTTTGATTGTGCATTATAAACAGAGCACTTGTAGATAATTACCTATCCCCTAAAGTAGATTACGAACTGTCCCAGTGCCGTATCTAAATGGACAAGCATCAACCTATGAAAACCTGCACTATGCAGTCGCAGCTCCGGGGTCTCCCAGGGGTCCGTCTTGGAACCAACCCTGTGGAATATAACTTACGATGGAGTATTTTTACTCCAGATTATTGGGAATCTATTCCGTACCCTACGCAGACGATCTGAAACTGATCGTTACTGCCCGTAACGAGGATGGAACAGCCAATGAAGGTTTGGAGGATAGAAAACAGCACCTCCACACGCTGGACCTCGAATTGGCTTTACAAAAAACATAGCAAAAATTTTGAACGACCCGAACGCCCTCCACAGAATCTAAGTTTACGCCTGGACGTGCGTCTGAACGTGATCCAGGATGCTAGACACTTCACGAAAAACATTTGTCCAATAGTCAAACCATGCCCTCTTCGTTGATTCGATTTGTAACGAAGACGTCGTTCGTAAAATTTAAACATGTTGTTGATATACTGTCTATAGATTATTTTGACTGTCTTTTGAAAATCCTATACAATTGTCAAGTCTCTAACTAAACAAAATTCGCTACTATAACTCAGAGCAAGCTCAATGTATCAAAGAAAGGTGCTTGTCCTTTGACTGTATCTTTTTGGTTCCCTTCTTCTCCTTCCGCTTTCTAACTTGGCGTTATTTTTTTAGCTCCTTGCGTTTCTCTGCTTTGATGCAGTACATCAACGTGCGTGCTTGTTCAAACTGCATCGATGCCCCTTTGCCCGAAATCATACCAACATAACAATAACCAAAAAACACGTTCTGCCTTACTCTTGCCCTTCGTCAAAAAGACCGTGGGCTAGTGAGAGGAGATAGCGGCGGTGGCGCGACCCTGTTTTGGAGGCCTCTCCCAGAATCCCAGAGTTTACCCGGTTGCCCTAAGCAACTAGGCAACTGCCAATGTTGAATGGGGTAGAGAGAATGGGAGGCTACTCTCGTTCCTTTTATATATATATATATATATATATATATATATATATATATATATATATATATATATATATATATATATATATATAATGGAAGAAGAACGGCAACTAAAGAGAAAGGCTGATTGGGCTGTTGTTTAAACAGATCAAAGCCAAACAGCGACAGAATCATGCACTGCATAACCTACTTGCTATTCTCTGCATAGTTGGTTAGGCGGCGGACCACACTGTCTCTTATGACAACGGGTAGCCAGCCAAATGATCCGACAAATAAACACATACGTTTGAAGGCTAACGTCATTGCATTTTTCACATTCGTGTCCGTTTGATTATGTATTGCTATGAAAACAAAACAAGCAAAGATACTACGCAGCGAGCTCCGAATAGAAAAACGGGAGCTTATTTCTCTTGTGTTTATCTTTCGCGTTAATCCGGGGTGGATACTTTTGCAGTCCTTTGCCAAATTTCGCGATTCCTCAGCGTAGGAATCATACCTACAAAATATACGAAAGGTGACTTGTTTTCTGTTCCTGCGGTGTCGTCTCTACAGCAAGTTTAAACTTCGGCGGTGACGCAAAAGTACGCATCAATCACCATTTGCTACATGTTTTTGTTCACCACAAATGCTAAACTCACTCGATTCTCGCATTGTTTTCACTATACTATACAACAATTCGTAGTTAGACAAAATTTAGCTTTAACTCTAATATGCTCAGGAACACAACAGTCCATTTCTTACGAGGAACATCGACTCAATGAAAAGTGCACGGCAGCAGGATTGGACTGTTTTTCTTAAAGTTAGACTTTGTACGATAGTATGCAGTTGTTTTCTTGCCTATTTTACCTCTAACGAAACGGTAGATTTACTTTACTCGGTGCGACCTGTATACCTATATGTCTGTTCAGTAAGGCCGTGTGGCGGAGATGGCCCTGGATAACGACGTCATAAGTCGCCTACTCGTAACCGATTTGACGTGTAATGCGCCAAACATCTTATGTAAAGACAGAAGCAGAGTTTAACCCATTATTGGTTACTAGGTTAATGCCGTGTACTACAACACATAGTCCACGGCCAATCCGCTCTGCTGCGTGTGTTTCGTGAGCTGACGGTGGGCTGTAGGAAACTAGCTGTTGATATGAATCCACTAACTTTTGTGAAGAAGCTGAATCTCGTTCGTATCAGGGAAATACTCCACGCACTTTCTCATTTGCTTTTTTGCTCACACAACTTCATGTACCGTCACCACATTCCGATTAGACGAAGCCATGCCAACAGCACGTTGTGTCGTTCGACTTCGAGGCAGGTCTTAGCTAGAACACGCTTCGCCTGGGGAACACGTTTCGAGGCAGTAAGACGAGGAAGTACGGATTT
This sequence comes from Dermanyssus gallinae, assembly GCA_003439945.1. Lineage (NCBI taxonomy): Eukaryota > Metazoa > Arthropoda > Arachnida > Mesostigmata > Dermanyssidae > Dermanyssus > Dermanyssus gallinae. Next base: position 36,775 of record QVRM01003208.1, on the reverse strand, counting down.
ATGGATTTTTCGTTCCGAGTTCTGCTCAGCCGACTGTCACTTCAAATGACGAAAGTTGCTGTTTCGCTATCGCACCTAGTGCGCATAGTATTTTAGGAGTTGGCGGGTGCCGTATCGACTGCTGTGGTAAAAATCGACGTGTCTGCGGATCCGAGATCGATAACAAGCAGAGCACTCCCGCTATCTCACGAGCTGCAACGGGCACAATCCAATCAGCTAGTTATTGTCGATCAGACGTGACCAACCAAACCTCGAGCAGACAAATCGACTTATCGAGCAGCGTTCGGTGAGCTCTGCTACGTTAAAATAGCACCCTTCTCCGTTCGACTTGTGGGCCGCACGCCGTATGCAGAAAAATATGATCATTACCGTGTGATGTTGGGCAGTGAGTGGGCGCGTATCACTATTACACGTTGTTCACTGACTTGAAGGATCGCGAACAAGAAAAAAGGCCGTTTGCACTGACGACAATCCACGACGACTGAGCCTCTTTAGACTCTTTTCCTCTGTGATTCGCCGTACTAATGACGAGATGCGGCTGTCTCGGCGCATTGGCTAGGCCGAATATGGCGGACACAGCGAGAGAGAGAGAGGAAGAGGAGAGGAATTGTCGGATAGTCGGTGAACCGTGTAAAAGGAGAGCCTATACATCAAGGAGGCGTGGCTTTGTGACTAAAGGGCCTTGGCCTTGGGAAAGGGACACTCAGACAGAGCATCGGTTAGAACGTGCCGCTGGACTGTTGTTTAAACAGGTCAGCGCCGAACAGCGACAGAGTCATATATAGCATGAAAGAGCAGAAGTGGGAAACAACAGTACATTATCACACTCCTGAGTAAACTTTCGATCTTCGCAGACCCGTGTGAACGACAAGCCTATACCTCAAGAGGACAAAAGTCGATGCATCCTTAGCTATGGGGGGAGAGGTACTCAGAGCAGGAGCATCGGCCTGAGCGCTCTGCTTGCTGATAGGGCTGTTGACATTAAATTATTATTAATAACATTCCTGGGCAAACAATATTAAATGATTTGTTAATGAATCTGCTTTTAAAACGCAGACAGCAAATCAACAGCAGAGGCAACAACTAAACACGAATGCGTTTTTTAGTTTTGAGTAATTGCACCGTATTCATGTCCGTTTGCTTATATATGAGTTGTCACTATGAAGGCTAAGAAAGTAGCGGCTTCATAACGTTCTTCGTGAAGTAGAAAGAAGAAACCAAGAGAGCGCTTCTCAGACTCTAGAACAGTGCATCGTTGCATCCTAGCACAATACATTGTAATTTATAAGACTAAGTGCATAGTATGTATAACATGTTCTATTGGAAAATAGGTAATAAAAAATAACAAGGTCGAGGGTGTGGAAACGATTACTCGCGATTGTGATGTCATGAGTCGTGGTTTCGATTCCGCTACGCGCATATAGTATGTAGCTGCTAAAAATCGTTCTTTGTGTAATCCAGTTACCCTTACTGAAAGTACGCGCTTTATATCGATTTTATTTGTAAAATTGAGAAATACTAACCCAGTTGGACGACCCAAACGACTCCTATAAGAGAACTTCAAGTGACTCGCGAGGAAACTTGTGCCATGGCAAACCTAGCGATAAGGGAGGACAGATAAAATCGGCTGTAGGTCTGGCGCCAATATGTCATGAAGCATCCCTCATTAACTTTGAATCTTTAGCGATGTCGCTGGTAAAGAAAACAGCACAACTAGTGTTCGACAAATGAAACGGGAGGTAATGCATCAACTCGGAGTTAAGTTAAAATCATCACAATAGCTAGAGGATTCTACACTTTTTCTGTCAAGGCCTTCTAGAAGTGGTGGTCCTCATATCCACAAGCAACACGTGTAGTGAGTGATGGTTTCAAGCTTTATTATCGACACTATGGGGCAAACATGCTCCTTTGTCGGTTAGTATACCTGCTGCAATTAAACGTCGTGACAACGTTTTGAGGGCGATAAGCGACTCGATTAACTAATCATAGCTCTAAGGTCTCCTGAACAAAACACCTGTCGTTGAATGTCATCAAGCACGCTCCTCGAACAAAAATAAAATATCTCACCTGTTGATACGGAAACGTTGGTTTAGATACACAAATGTGTGGACAGCTTTATTTGTGAGTCGGTTTAAAATAAAGAAAACGAATATGACAGATCAATGTGAAGAAAAATACCTAATGTAATACATCTCTCTCGTAGAGTAGTAGTGAGGGGGTCCTTGATGGCCTTTCGGAGTGTCTCGTTCTGCTTATGGTATGCATCTCGGAATTAGGCATAAACTAGGCCACGACTGTGATAATTTTCTGTTTATTGTCGTATGCCCGTTAGTTAGCCAAATTAGGTTGTTGGTTTCGACCTCTAGAGACAACGTTTGGTTAACCTAAACCTGCAATGAATTGCCCTTTGGAAATCTACTTTTGAATTATATTTAAAAAGATTCCCTGGACAGCTCTCGATAAGGTTTTTGAGTGGAATTTCAAGCAATCGTTTTGCCTTTTTACCAAGACAGCTAAGACCGGCCGGTAGCCATCCTCCTTTCCATTCCAAATGTAGAGCACACATTTTTGAGCGGTACGGCTACATTAAGATTTTCGGGCTGACCCTCAGCCAAGATTTAACGTCCACGGAACGGTTTTTCACATTGCTTCATAGACGGACAACCCCCATAAATACAAATGTGCAACGGTGGGGCGCGCACCTCCTATGTGTCTCCTCCGGTTGCGAGGCGCAGACTTAAGCCACTACGCCACCACGGCTATATTAGTGCGCTAAATCCCGTGTCTGTACTTGGCCTCAAGTCGTGAAAGGCCCTCTGTAGTGTATGCGTCTCATTTTGCGAATGTCACCGAGTCTTGTTCTTATATCAAGCCACATTTCGCCAAACGACATTGCTGGTCAACTTATTGACTTAGAACAAATACACAAAATGTATTGACGGCAAGAACGTACTCATGAGGTTTTATTATTTATCCATTGCCGTTAAGCGTATTTTGCATATCAGCAGCGCGGAAAATGTATGTACATGTATTTACACACTGTACAGCTTTCGGCATATATCAGGGTGAAGGTATATATGTATATATATATATATATATATATATATATATATATATATATATTCACATACATGTGTATGCACAGATACATATACTGTCCAGATAAGTGTCCAGCATATGATAATTATGACTTCGTGTAATGGGAGGCGGATCCGGTGAATATAGCCGATAGTAACCAAATGAGCCTCTACTTGAGGATGCGACGAACTGCACAAGGAAGCAAGCAAACGCAGCATGAATGCAGACGGAGCGACTAAAAATAGGCTAATCTATTAATGGACGGATCGATTAAACACTCGCTTGGATGAAGTTGCAGTGGTACAAAAATGAAGCCAAGCTAAATTGTGCCGGAGTGCAGGGTCAATTCAAGATAGCTCGTTCACAGGCCCCGCAGAGTCTCTGATGCCATCACCAGTAGCGGGCTTGGTTCCTTGAGTAACAGGAGCACACCCCTAGATATGATGTTAGGGCTGGTACTAAAAGATGGGTATGTATACCATTAACGTTCGGTACAATGACGCATGGTGTTTCTTGGCTCTCGAGAATTTGGAGGATCTGCGCTGGGGTGGCAGTCGGTCGCAGTTAACATTGTCTCGGTCAAAACACGTCTATCACGCTACGTTTAATGAAAAGTAACGACATCGAACTCATCTTCAATTTGTTCACTGAAGAGAGTGGAGTCCGCCATGAATATATATTTGGATTATCTGCAGTTTATGCCCCGCACTATGGTCGCTTTGAGTGTCACCTGACAAAATATCTTCTATTTTATAGAAGAAACCGGTGACAGCACATATATATATATATATATATATATATATATATCTAGTTTACTTGTTTTGCCTTGGACGAAGAAATGTGATGCCATAATACGTTGTTTTACAGTCACAGATGTTAACTGCTTCTGCTCTTATATATATATATATATATAAGTGTTTGCACCAACGGCATCAAAATGGGAAGCCCTGCTCAATTTGGGAGCTTCATACCATTCAAGCACTAAGAACGACGCAAGCTACAATTGGGAGACATTTGATACCCATCGCTGCACGTGTAGGATTAAAGACTTAGTGACCAGGTGGATCTTCTTTCTGCATGAGAGGTGTATACTAATACAGAGTATGCTAATACAACCGCTATATCAGTAAAAAATATTGGAACAACAGTCTCATAGTAACCAGCATAATGATGATTGTAATATTAACAATATAAGCACGCGAATCATAATCGAAGCGAGTATATTTACATAGGCAGGCAGTAGCATTTTTTCGAATACATACTGGGGCCTATTCGTCCTTGCCGGAGGGCACGCAGGCGGTCAACCGCAATATATGTGGAAGCGAATTGAAAGAAGCGATTCGTGTGAATAATAATTGCAATTATGCTAAATGAATGATCTTATATATATATATATATATATATATATATATATATATATATATATATATATATATATATATATATAATATATATATATATATATATATATATATATATATATAAAATCATTCATTTAGCATAATTGCAATTATTATTAATAATGAATAAATGAATGATCTTATATATATATATATATATATATATATACGCATTGTTATTAGCGCTGTTGCCGAGGCTTCGACAGACGATCAATAGCGGCAATGAAAAATAGAGAATTGCCCATCAGTCTCTGATATTTGGTGGGAGGACTTTCAATTCCTCGTTGGTCATCGTTGCTATTGTCTTTAAATGGCCTGCTTGCTACTTTCCTCTTGTTCTTCGTTATCATCGTCGTCTTCGTCCTGTCGATTTGTAAACAATAATCGTACAATAATCATCATTAGGGTGACCATCATTACAGTTGTTGCCGAGTCTATCCGAGTAGGGTTACGCGCGCATATAACGCATCGAAGACGTTGGATCTGGCAACGATGACGGTCGTTGAGGACTCGACGATGGGGCAGAGACGCCCTCGCTGTTCAGCGGGGTTAGCCCGGTTTCGGGGGTTCTGCCTGTGGGGTTTGTTGTTGCTGTTGCTGTTGTTGTTGTTGTTGTTTTTGTTGCTGCTGTTGTTGCTGTTGTTGTTGCTGTTGTTGTTGCTCTTGTTGTTGTTGTTGTCGTCGTTGCTGTAGTGATTGCTACAACTGCTGCTGTTGTTTTTGTTGCTGCTGGTATTGTTTCTACTTGAACTGTCTGGAACGGCCTGCCGAGGCAGCGCGGAAAGAATCGACGGGAGCGTAGCAACAGGACTAGTAGAAACGGCGACAGTCGAAGCGGCGGGCTCCTCGGCGAGGTGCGGCCGACAAAGACGTCTCATGAGAGCGACGGAGGGCCGGCGTCGACCGCGTCAGTCTACTGCTACCCGCTGCGTAGACGAGCTGGCAGGCGGCGACGGAAACACCTGGGAGTTCCAATGCGAGTAGGAATTCGCGTACAACGGCCCGTCGAGAACGAGTTTCTTTCGAGGAATCCGCACCGTTCTATCTCGCCGTTGTAGTGCAATGCATCATCACACCCGGAAGAGCACCATCGCGCCGGAAAGAGAGGAAACAGATAGACATGCATGCATGTAACAAACGACAGAAAACAGACACAAAGGGTGAGTCACGTCCCGCTAAACAAATGATAAGTAATATCCCTAGGTGCGCGTGTGTTGGTTTCGTATTCGTAATATATCACATTCGCATTGAGAAGCTTGGCGCATGAGCAAAAGGTTCACTTAGAGTTACGATGTTCCAACTCGAAGTAACCAAGGTTATCTGAGCTCGAAAAGCCATCCGAATTGATGTCACTTCGCCACATTGATTGTCAAGTGAGATTTTTTTCTCTTTATTTTGCCTCCACGGAAGAGTTTGTGCTGTGAGAGCGCGTCTAAAAACTAGATACAACTAATTGACCTAAATGACAACAAAGTCACAGTGCGTGTACTAGATACTTAGCGAATTATTTTTATGTTGACGCACGTAACTATTCGTACTTCTTAGGCATATATCATCATCATCTAATTTATTGACCAAAAAGGTATGTTACACGTCATATGATTTAAAAACAATGGTTAATTAGTTACTTTCCCTTGCCAGCCGTCGTAGGCTATCGAAGCTCTGGCACCCCTCGAAATGATATTGGGGGCTATGCTGAAGGCAATATCTATACAGGTTGCTTGCGGCTCTTTGAAAGTCTCTTCGGGAACAAAGCTAGTGATGGAGGCCATGCACAGCGTACCGAGTGATTACATTAGGCATATATGACCTTTAGGCATATATCACCTTTAGGCATATATGACCTTTGAATTAAGGTGTTTTTGACTTGACCTAACAATGAGTAAGCTGGCAGATGATACTCACCTATCGAACACTGTGCACCGCTCTTCGCGCGGCTTGCGTACGGGCCTCTCAACGTCGGTCAGCGACGACGACGACGATGAAGACGAGGCCAACGAGTTTGGAGACGAGGAACCACCGGAGCCGTGCGAGTCCGGTGAGGTGTGACCGGAGTGTGAAGTCTCCCACGTGCCGTACGAGCAGATCATGCGACGGTTCTCCTTCGATGGCAGCCCGCTCAAGAAGTGGTCTTCGTTGCGTCGGGCAGCCGCCAGGGAGACCCTGTAAACATCAACAGCAACAAGCAATCAAATGCCAACAAAATCAGCCGTGTGTATGCCATTGCTAGGCTTTGCTGCTGGTAGCAATTATTACCCCTCAAAAAAAATTAACGATGTAACGTGTCGACTCGAGTCGGTCACTCACACCCCCCCGAGGCTGACACAATGACGCTGTGCCGCAAGGCTGGAATTTACGTCATCTAAAAAACAGCAGTGACGTGAAGTAGTTTTTAAGTGACCTCACTTTAATTCGTGTAGTATTCATGTGCGGGCAGCACCTCATCTTGGGTGTTTGGCTAGCAAGCAGCTGTTTGGCTAGCCAAAACTTGCTAAAATCGTATAGTTGTATTATGTATACCTCAAAAAGAGAAGTGACACCATTTGGAAAATAACAACAATAGAAGCACGATGAAACAGTTGTGACGGTTAAAAACTAGAGTTAGCGACGTAAGTAAGTATAGACTTAGTCTTAGTGGAGTCGTAACTTTGCATCCCATCAAAGTTGTTCTCTATGTGCAGCTTCTGCTCTTTCGCGCGATATCCTCCTTTATAACAGCATATTTTGAATGATATATATATATATATATATATATATATATATATATATGTGCTAGACGTTCTATCGCTTTTCCACTTTATCTATACCGTCGATCTATCGATGCTAGGACGTGAACACGAATTGGACCACGTTGAGATCGTCCATTACAGCTGCGGCAATGCCTCGTTACTTTATCAAACGAGAGCTGCCAAAAGAGGAAGTAATCTGCCAATTTCATCGTTAGTAGCAACTATAAAACGTTCAGACACGTTGACAAGTTGTCAGTGGGCCAGGCCCCGTCCTGGTGTCGAAAGCACGTCAGATTTACACGTGCCATAAAAGTGTAGCCACGCAGAGACTAACCGTAGGTCAATGAACTACCTCAAACTAGAGCAAAGTGCCCCAAACTGCTCCCCTTTAAAGGGAACTCTTAGTTCGTATGGTAGAGGGTCCGACGACCATGAGAAGTCCAATGACTTTCTAATCCATTGCGGCTCCCTGTTAGACCTATTACCCGTCAGCGAAAGTATTGCTGATGGCCGCATGTCAAACCCATAAATAAACTTTTCGGGCTGACCCTCAGCCAAGATTTAACGTCCACGGGCGGAACTGCTTTTCGCATTGCTTCATATGTGTCTCTTCCGGTCGCGACGCGCAGGCGATTGCACCCACCACGCAACCGGGATCGACATACCCAACTCATGACACGTTATTTCTGCACAAGAGAGCTTATGCTGCACTCGAGGGCTAAATAGTTAACCGCATTTACCGGTATGAGGCTCTAATGTTGGAGTTTTGAGTTTGAGGCCAACGAGGCGTGCGTGGACGTTTATGTATATAGATGGATTCGGTGGATGATTTTATTATCGCTTGACATGTATACCTGCATGCATTTGTTGCCCTTTTATATCGAAGGCGCTTAGAGTGGCAGCATACGCGGGGTTTCTGCAACAGTCCTTGTGACAGCATGGTCGCTGACCCCTTGCGGTACGGTTTACCATCTAGTCTCAATGAAAATTCGATCAAAAGCGTGTATCGAACCGACGACAGCAACCCGGTAGATGACAGCCATTACTGGTCCCCTCGACCACGCCGCTAAGTTATATATAAATATAGAACCTGACCGCCTGACCTGTGGTGCCCATTTTGGCCACAGAGTTCAACAACAGCCTAGCGCTCCACTTTATGAACGGCAATAAACCATCGGCTTATTTAATTAGTGCAAATGAATTTTAGCTACAAGGGACGCACGAAATCAGCATTAAATTAGGTTAAAGCTCGTTGTCGGTATTTTGTACTTGCTAAGTATTTTTCTAGTCGCCACTTAACGCTATGTGCAATGAATTACCTGTGGCGTTTGCGCTGCTCGGAGTCGATGTAGTTTTCGCCGGTCAACTGCCACTGGCTCAGAGGGCCCAGTCCTGATGAGGATGCCATCATGGCTGTTGGCCTTTGCGCAATCAGCGGTCGATGGAGACTGTGAAGCGATACTGCGTCAGGAGCGGCCCCGCCCCGTACGGAGACCTGGAATCAAAACAAGAATGAAAGAGATGCCCAAATAATAGCAAATGAAAAGTTATCGCCGGCAACGACCAGAAAGAGATCAGACGGATATCGTGATGAATAGCGGCAACAGTACAATATACCCTTCGCAATATTACCAGCAGCCATAATTACAGCAATCTAGCACAATTTCTAGAAAATCTTTAGTGTTTTTAAAATAAAAGTTTAACATGTAAATGAAATTGTTATATAAAATGTAATTTAAAATGTTATATAAAATAAAAATATATATTTGTTTGAATTAATAGTTTGAGTAAATGCAGCAACGTTATTAAAAACAACCTCCTTAAAAATAGTTCTAATGACATTATTAAGTTGTTGCTATTGTTGCCAATAATCATAAAAAAAAGTCAGCATAAAAACTATACGGCAATAGCGACAACAATGTGATAGCCTGGTCGCCGACCCCTTGGCGGAATGGTTATCATCTGCCATGACCATTATTATACTATATGGCAATTATGAATAAAAACAAATATAACACAGACATAGCCAAGGTATGCTGTTTCGAATACAAACATCAAACTCGTACTAATGCGAACAATGTGTCAGAAATGTCGGCAGAAGCTTATACTACAAAAAAGAAAAAGAGCAAAGTTTAACAAATACGTATACAACAGCAATGCCAATATTAGGAAAGCACGCAAGTGGTCCTGCTCTTGCCCTAGGCTATTATGACTGGTACAACAACAACACCAACAACAACAATACGACAAACACTAGAAACTTGGGAATCATTTGCGACAGTTTTTAACCTCCCGATGTTAGTCTAGCACTTTCGAGTACTTCTTATTATATGGCACATATAGCGATAACAACCTTATTATATGGCATATATAGCGAAAACAGCCTTATTATATGGCATTGGACGAGCAATGTGTAGTAAATAATATGTGTGCCCTACAACCCAGTAGCACATAAGAAAAATAAGTAAGTGGTAAAGCCTGCAACGTTCTAGCATGTCATGTCTGTAAAAGCAAACTGCATTTTTAGTGCCGTCTGTAAAACTGCGCACCTAATCTGTAGCAGGTTATTTCAGACCGACTCCACGACTTTTTGCCTAACATTTTCGGCATCAAATACAGCCAGCTATGTCTTACTGAGGTAGCCCTACTATGTCGTACCAACGCACCCTCTAATGATAGAGAGGTTATGCCAAATATTTATTTGCAACGGTCCGGTAACACTTGGATTGCATATATTTCACCGTAACATAGCCCCAAAAAAGCCGGCTCCTTTCACTACTTATTATATGTGTACCCTAGAAGAAAAACATTTTAGGACGCTTGTTTTCTGGACGACCTTCACAGTCGACGACGAAGCAGTCGACCAGTGTGTGGACTGAATTCGCAATGAAAGACTGCATCAAACTTGTTGTTCTTTTTTTTGCTATCAAGCCCAAGATAGATCGAACACGAAATGTGCAAATTTCTAATAGATGCCGACGTGTCTTGTGCAGCCTTCACTCGTGCTTCTTGTAGATACCTACCGCAGGCCGGCTGACGACAATCTTGTTACGGCTGTAACACATGAGCAACTTCCGACCACGAATCACCACGTAATCCTCATTTGGAGGAACAGAATCACAAGCTGCTGTCTTGTCAGCGATTTCCGGACGAAACTGTTTCCTGGACTCCATCGCTTTCAAGACAGGCCTTCACAGTATCGCCATCATCGATTGTTGTGTCCCTTACATCGTTTCTGGTCGAACGTTTGGCACCCCGTTTCGAAGTCGTCGTTTCCTTTGCGATCGGCGTCACCTCCAGCCATGTGCTGTTGACAATCAGGGTCTTGTCAACAGTCATCCGCTGGCGATTTCTGCCAAACCACAGCTTCAGAGTCTTGCTATAGTAGACTGAGATTCTGTGAAAAATGTACCCGTTGGAAGCCAGCGTGCTTTTGGAGGTATCGACAAGTTATTGTCGACGCTACTATATTCTGCAGCATCTGTCATGAGGCGTAAATCCTCAAAACGTCACGTACCAAGAGGCTTCGCACCGAGGACGACGCGTAGAAGCCACTTCACCGTTCCAAGCTGCGGCGACAGTTGTCAAGAGTACGAATAGGTCGATGCGCTTCTAAAGAAAACGACTCAGGGACACACGTGATGTAGTAGATTGCCAGCGTTGACGGGCCGTTTCCTCTGTTGCGTTTCATTTTGCTCTGTGCTGTTACGTTCGGCTCGGATGTCGTGCTCGAGCGAAGCTTGAACAAAGTAAGTGAGCGCGTGAAGAAATCTGGTACTTTCGTCGTGTGTTATTTACTAGACTCGTCTAGAGTCAGACGAGTCAGAGATCGACAAGCCCGAATCGCAACTCAATAGCTCGTCGTTAGCTAGATCACTGGAGATTGTCTAGGGGAAGAGGAGGAGCTTCTTTCATTCACTTCCTTAATTTCTCTGCCCTCTCTCTTGAAGTCAATACCGATGACGGTGATGACGACGACGGCGATGACCAGCATCACTTTTAATGACGACGATAAAGTTCACTTGATGCATGTGGGTCAGGTCAATACGGAAGCATGGAAGTGAGGCAAGGGTCCCGCGAGCCAAGCCACGAGACCGCGGCCTGCCAACGGCCACCCTGTAGCCACAGATTGCTCCGATGTAACCACACAGATTGGCCCGGCGTACGCAAACACCGCCGCCGTGCCAGGAAGTTGAGACGACTCCAACTGAGATAGTACACACCTATGTCATGCATGTTCCCTAACGAGCAATATACTACAATATACGGAATAAGATATTGTCAAAAACGGCCGCAATAACTAGGTTAAATTAGGTAAACCGCGTGCCCAAATAATCGAGTATAATGAATGGCAGTGAGTGAATTGTCAGGAAGAGATATGTGGTTACCGTATAACGTTACGGCAATGAGGAGCTGACCGAAAACGTATCGGCCAGTTCAGTCACGGTTAGCGGAGGTCTTTTTCTTCGATCGGAAAGCCCTGACACATAGGGAGAGCCGAGAACAATAACTATAGGTTTTGTCTTAGGTTGCTGATCTAGTCTGGTTGACCCTTAAGGAGTGTTTCGGCACCGTTTTATTTAGAAAGTTTTGGGAACACCTTATGTGTCTCCGTCGCTAGCAGCGAACAGTGTAGGAATAGAGTTTGCAGTGGTTACGCAGGGTCTAATAGAGGGACGCAGGGTCCAACTCTGACGTCTCCTTTGGCGATGCATATTATGGTTGAGTTTTCGTCAAACGCAGCCTTTGCACGGGACTAATTTTGTTGTATGTTGCTTTTTTTGTACCTTCTTTACGCGATTTGTCGTACAGAGTGAAATACTCAGTTCGAAATTGCACCATCTTTGCATACCGTTATCTGTAGGAGAATTGAATTGGATATTCCATCGAAACATCAACAAAGATGACGCTATCCGCTAGTGGTCTCAATTATTAACACACAACAACGTTCCCATTTTAGATGTCTTAGGAGCGAAGAGTATGAGTTCTTATGTTCACCCGTGACAATTACTTTTTGTATACATTATGCTTGAAAAGAATTTGTATGCGTCACCTCCGAAGCATATGGTTCGTCTTTGACTTAAACACATCGTTCTGCAATTAATAAAATAAATATTGTATTGAATAATTTATATTTTTACGTCAAGTCCAGAAGTTGACCATCTGCGATAAGTGTCCAACACCGAAGTAGCGTTTCCGCGTTGTACATCAATGGGCAGACGCTGACGAAAGGCTTTAAGGCTCGCAGATTTTGTTTTAACGCATTTTTGACGCACAATTTGTTAGTAATTAAAGCCATCATGGACACCGGCCAACCAAGAGCTTTAAAAAGGGCAATGATCTAAGAGGCCATTAATAGCAAAGTATTTTTGGCATTTGACCGCCCCGGCCTGGGAGACTATGTGTTTCACTCAAGTCGCACCGCGACTGATCATAGAAGACGCTAGAAAGTTATTCACAGTGGCACTTTGGTCGAGTGACCTCCTGCTCTCGAAGACCGTTATGGTCACACTATCGGGGTGTCTGTTACCATCTGAACATAATCTGCTGGGGTCCTAGGATAAACGGATCTGAGAGTTCGCGTCAAAACGTCAGTTAAGGCAGTTTCACGAGCGACCGCCCGCACTATGGGCACAGGTTGAAGTTCCACCCAGATTCTGACGGAAAGACCGTCCCTTAGGGTGACACTGGAGCGCCGGACAAGGCGGACAAACCACGGACCTCTCGCAGCTCTCCGAGACCCGACTGCCCACCCGAAATCCCCACCAAACAACGCCCAAGATGATCCAGATCACACAGTAAACGCGCCTGCTGAAGATGACGAGGGTTTTAGACAACCCTCGCGAAAGAGGACTATACGGTCACCGCCAGTGGACCAACGGGCTGCTAAGTTTCAAAATTCCAATGACGCAGCTTAAAGTAATTCAAGTAAACTGCAATAGAAGTCGATCATCCCACCTAATGCTAGATGAGATTGCGACGACAAGAGGAGCGGCTATCTCTCTTATAAGTGAGCCAAATGTTAAACTGGTCGAAAGAAACCTATCAACATGGGTGGTAGACGACCGTAGAAACACGTGTATAATTCAAACACGTTAAACTGCTACTGAGAAACGGGCAGAGGTGCGGCTTCATCTTTCTCGTGGATTGACATAGACGGGATTGGCCGCTTTTACTCAAGTTATAGCAGCCCTAACGGAACGCTCGAGGACCTCGTAGGAATGCTACAAGACATGGAGTGGTCAGCGAAGAGCTGCTCACTGCCACTGGTAGTTTTTTCTGGAGATTTTAATGCTGCTTCAACCACTTGGGGGTCTACCAACACTAACAGAAGAGGTACAGTGCTGCTAGAATGGCTAGCGGCGGGGGACATGGTTGTCCTGAACAAGGGCTCGAATCCTACCTTCCACCGCCGGGGAATGGAGTCGCACATAGACCTGACAATCTGCAAACGCGAGCATGCTTCTAAAATTTTAAACTGGACCGTACTGCTTGACGAAGAAAATCTTAGCGACCACTATTGTATAGAATATGACGTCAGTAAAACAACCACTTTAACACCCTCTCCGTTTTTAACAAGGACACCGAAGTGGAAGCCGCAAGATAACAAAACGCTCCGGGCCAAGCTGACAAATATTTTAGACTCAAGAGGGAAACCCCAGTGCGCCCAGGACTTGCACAAAATTCTGCAAGAGGTCTGTAGCGAGCCGTTCAAAGACCGCGGACACTCTATGCGCTACCGGTTTGTCTTACCAAGTACTGGTGGAACGAGGAAATTGCGTTGGCCCGTAGACGCTGCATCTGGGCCAGAAGAAAAGCCACCAGGGCAAGGCGCAGCAACATAGATGAGGCTTGTGTCGTACACCTTTATTGTGATTTTAAGCGCCTCAGGGCTTGTCTACGCAAAGCTATAACGGAGAGCAAATATCGCTGCTGGAGGGAGTTCTTATCAGAGCTAGAGGATGACCCATGGGGCCGGCCCTACAAGCTGATACGTGGCGTACCAGGAATCAGAAAAAAGGCAAATCTTTCCCCTGATGAACGTGTCCGAGTAATTAACAAGCTTTTCCCTCAACATCCTCCATTCGACCGGTTATTGTATGAAGTAGTAACGGCCGAAGATTACATCCCAGAGGTAACCCCGGCAGAGGTACTCGCTGCGGGGGAAAGATTGAAGGCCGGAAAGGCACCAGGCCCAGATGGCATTCCGGTCTCGGCCACGAAAGTACTCTTTAAAGAATTTCCTGACGTAGTGGCCACTGTAGCCACCCAAATACTCCGCAGCGGCTCCTTTCCCATGGCCTGGAAGAAAGCGGATCTGGTACTCATCCCGAAAGGGATTGACTCCTATAGGCCAATCTGTCTGGTTAGCACGCTAGCCAAAGGCATAGAATCAATATTAGAGTCCCGCGTGCGGTGCTTTGCAGAAGAGCACGGCCTCCTCTCGCCAACACAATACGGATTCCGGAAGGGCCGATCAGTCCTATCAGCGATAGAGCAGGTGGTTACTAAGACGGAAGCCCTGCGCCAGTCCCCGCCTCGTACTAGAGGCTTGCTACTGGTTGTTTTGCTGGACGGTCAAAACGCATTCAACAGCCTGCCCTGGAAGGTAATCTTGGACACACTACTCAAGAAGGGAGTTCCGTCCTACCTGCGCCGAGCAATCTCGTCCTACCTGAGCGAGAGGCGCATAGTCAGTGAGGGTTTCGAGTTCGACATGACGGCCGGGGTTCCCCAGGGCTCGATCCTAGGACCCCTTCTATGGAACCTGGCGTACGATGACGTCTTACGTTTAGACGACCTTCCAGAAGGCACTGAACTGCTGGCATATGCGGACGACCTCGCAGTTGTGGTCCAGGCCCGCTCACCCCAGCAACTAGAACTGAGAGCCAATGACGCCCTGGCTGAGATCGCTGGCTGGATGAAGGGGGTTGGCCTGACACTGGCGCCGAATAAAAGCGAGGGCATTCTCCTAATCGGGCCAAGGAAGTGCACCTCCTTGAAACTAATCCTAGACGACCAGGAGATCAAGATTGTCAACACCGCCCGCTATCTTGGAATGCACCTAGACAGGGGACTACGGGGCACACCTCACATACGTCTTGTAGCAGAAAAGGCTACTAAGGTCTCACACAAGATAGCCCGGCTGATGCCAAACAACTATGGCCCCCGGGAGTCAAGAAGACGCCTTATTATGTCGGTAGCTGAGTCCATAGTTTTATGTGCAGCTCCGGTGTGGCCGTCAACCACACTGTCTACAGCCAACAATAGGGCAACGCTACGCAAAGCCCAAAAAGTGGCTGCTCTGCGTATCACGATGGCCTATAGAACAGTCAGCACAACGGCCGTTCTTGTTCTGGCTAGCACAGTCCCCTGGGACCTGAAAGCAAATGAACGACGCCGCTTATGGGAAGACCCGAAAAAGGAAAAGGCAGAGGAAAGGAATATCACACTTGACATTTGGCAGGTCGAATGGGATTCCATTCAGGACGGAGCGCCCGGGTACCGGGTAAGGACTCTGATCCCGGATATCAGGGCCTGGATGTACCGGCCAGGTGGCGAGTTGACGTTCTACATCACTCAGGTCGTTACAGGATACGGTGATTTCCAGTCATACTTGTTCAGAATTGGGAAAACCACATCTCCTTTCTGCAAGTACTGCCAAAGCGAATCAGAGGATACGCCTGAACATACAATTTTGTGGTGCCCGGAATGGGCCGCTCAGCGTGCGGGTCTACCTAGGGCTGAAGACGGCACCCTTAGAACGATCATACAGCTTATGATTAAGTCACGCGACGACTGGACTAGCATTGCAAGCATTATGGAAAACATCATGCGCGTCAAGGAGAAGAAAAACCGTAACTGCACGACATCATCCCGCAGGGCATCCCGGGATAGCTCAATGCTTAAACTACCCTCCCCCTTCGATCGTTTGAAGTTATGCTCATGCAGTTCCCGATCGATTGGGGGATTAGGACATGACTGGTTTTTAGTGGGTTGGAGCCCCACACTACCGGCCCACACTTGCAGACAAGTTTCCTGAGGTGGTGTCCGTGTGTGCGTACCGCATTTCCCAGTTAGTCCTAAAAAAAAAAAAAAAAAACCACGGACCTGAATCTTTTATCGATACTGCCCTAAGCCTCACTTGATCTGTATCTTTGTCTGCCTGTTAGATTAGGCTATACGGTGTCGATTCTTCGAGCGGCGACGCCCAATCTGACTTGGAGCAATAAATCTCTTGGTGGAGCTCCAGTACGTTCTAAAAAACGATTTTAGAACAGTTCAAGCAATCCGGAGGACTGATGTTGAGCTGGAGGGTCTAAGATACAGCGCGCCTTTTCGGTGACGGTAGACATAAAGGAAAAGCATATAATTCAGGAGGAACAGGTTCAGGTAAGCTCCGAGCATTTCAAGTTTGCGTGATGCAAATCTCAACATCTCGACCCGGTGCATAAGTTGGACTTTTTTCAATCGGGCAGCTACGGGAAACTTAGAAAATCGAGGGCACCCGGAAGCAGATCCACTTCAAGCCACTCTGTCCAAGGAATCGAAGTACTCTGCGGGTGTCCCAAACGACTATCGCGGGTTCACCCCCGAACACCTTGTCGTCCATGTGGCAGAGATTCAGAGGGCATCAACTGAGACTAGACCAATTCCTTGATGGATAATCAAAAGAGCCACCCATAAGTCTCGTTATAGCTCTTCTAGCTAAATCCTTCTTGATATTTCAATCCCTGCTACGGTGATAATGCAGATCACAGTAATGATAATGAAAATAATAGTAATTCTATAATCGGCGCCATGGGATGAGCAGCTAAATAGCACTTGCTTAAATCGACGCGACACGTTCAAACCTCACAACTCTATGCCAATAACACAAATACGAATTAAATCGCAAATAATATATATATATATATATATATATATATATATTCAATGTAATCAATCTTTTTTTTTTAAACACGGGTTTAATATTATTATTATTATTATTACTATCAAAATTACTAATATATTAAATATATAGCATCTACAATATTGCCTATATTATTATTGCTCGAGTGTCGGTGACCACTCAACATTCATCTTGGCGTGGCCTTTCTATAGTTTCAATGACGCCCTCTGTCGGAGGAAGGCGGTCGATCTCGGCTCCGCTGTGGCCTCAAAGAGCTTGTTCCCAAATGTGTTTGTCAGTTTAAGTGCATCTTTGCCCCATACACCAGATGAGTCATGACCGATCTGACTAGTGCACGATAGCCGAGAGCGTACGTGTCGGAGACAATAAAGTCCCACGCCAGGGGCCCATTACGGTCCTAGTCACGGCTAGTGAGGCCATCCGGTCGACGCCTGTCGTCCCTGTCTGAAAGCGCGCCCGAAGATGTCGATTGATGGCAATGTGGCGGCCCTGCGTAAGCCCCGCCAGCTCAGTGCTGCTAAGCCGGTGCAGGCTGCGCTCATCTGCCGTTCCACCGCATGGACATTCCTCTCTTTCAAACATGGCAATGCCAAGTCTGAGGTCACTAAAGGCATGGAACTGGTCGTCGGCCTGCTTACTGCCGACGAGCTCAGACGGAAGCACGTCGAGCCACGCTCCGGCGGCGTTGGATGAGACCGTTTTCAGTCTAATATCGTCCACATCTAACTCGCAGGCCGACAAAAGAGTTAAGTGGGTAACATGAGTGGCGATTTCGTCCCACCCCTTCTGCCTTGTGACCTGTTCCTCAGAAGGACGACCAGACGCGCGTCCCAGAGCCGAACGGCGTCTTGCTGCGAAAGCCCGGTCGACCCAGCCAGAACGGTAGGCTTGTCTGCGTCCATGCCTTATCCTCGAGCGTCAGGTCAAGGATGTTTTCCAAGGCTCTTCTCATCTGGCCGTCGGGATTCAAAGTTTCTGATGGTAGAAGGAAGGCAGGTGATTCCCGTAGTACGTACAAGATCGTTTGCACTCCTATTGCCTGCCGGAGCAGAAAATAGGCTTGGTGTCTCCGGAGAGGGCCCAGTCTTTAGTAAAGCCGGGAGAGTTGTTCTCCCTTCTTGGCCAATCGTGTCGGGGAACACCGCCGTACCCAGCAGGTCCAGTTCACACCGGTCTTTTACAAGGATGCCCAGGAGCTTGCTGTTGAATTCTGCGATCACGTGCTGTCTCTCTTCGTCTTTGAAACCCTGTAGCAATAACTCGCATTTAGAGGGGTTTGAGCTGCAGCCCACTCCCTTGCTCGAACGCCCTAAGATCCTTGATGTCTTAAAGTAACACCAAAGGATCGTTGCCAAGAAGGGTCCCCTTGTCGAGGTAGAGCAGAGGGACCCTGGATGTCACCTGCTTGACGTACTGATGTAGAAGCAAGCTAAACGCAAGAGGGGCCGCTACGTCCTCCCGCTGGCAACCGGCTAATGAAATGATTGCAGTTTCTTCAAACATCAAGGGAGTCGGCTTGCTATACGCCTGGTGCATCATTGAATAGAAAGCCGAGGCTTGGTTGGAAACTTCCGTCAAGAGGTGCCCCCGTTGGTTTAAGTTAAAAGCATTCTTGAAATCAAATTTGAAGAGGCAACATCTCTCGCTGTTTTCGAGAGAGGTGCGAAATAATAATAATAATTGTAGATACAAATGGTGATACTAATAGTGGCAAAGATGATGTCTGCTGAGGACTGTGTTTTTGTCGGCGTCTGTATCGTTATTTTTGTTGTTGATGGTTACTGCATTTGACAAACCTTTCTATCGGTGTACTTAGTGTGCTTCTGCCGAGCTTGGTCAATGACCCGCCGCTGGGCTTCGGCCGCGACGTCGGTGGCTCCACCTCGATTATCGCCGGAAGATCTTTCTGCGGCCGCCAGCGTAGCGTAATTGTTGGTGATTGTCGATGCCGGTGACAAATCCTGTTCAAATAGACGTGAAGTATTAATCATTTAGAGGTTGGCATACAATCGTTTACACATACATCGTTTTATATGCTAAGGCGACATACGATATAGCATTTATTTATGCCTATGTAAAATATGTATATAATAAAAAAACGCAAAAAGTACATATATATATATATATATATATATATATATATATATATATATAT